>JAKELK010000164.1:0-141040 GCA_021525775.1 Lactarius deliciosus
TATTCAAGGGTGGTGCGGACTTACCTCTGTTATGGTGACCTCAGTGGTCTTTGCTGAGACTTTGCGAGCAACGTTGGCTGTTTGCTCATCTTCCAACCAGTTGTCTTCATTTTCAATGTTGTCCTCGGGATCAGAGTCCTGGGCAAATTGGTTGGTGGGGTCGACTTGAAAAGACGCAAGAGGATGGGTATCGTCTCCGCGGCCAGGGTAAAAAGATGACACTGAAAATTTTCGTGAGTTCGTTGATTGTTTGGTTGGCCAAATATGCTTAGTAATCACTGTGTTTCAACCCAACTCGGCCCTTGCCCTTCACAACGCCATCGCTCACTGGAGCAGCTGTAGTTTTTCCATCACTGGGTAACTGGAGTGGCATTGGACGGACATCGGTGGGCCCTTGGTTCTATGGTGAGTTTTGTCCACCTCCGTTTCCATCGACCACTTACCGGTGACTCTCGCTCGCTTTGAGGGTATTCCTTGGGGAGCTTCAGTCGGAACAGGGGTTGGAGGCGGGCCGGTAGTGGTATCACTTGAAACAAAGGTGTGTTTCCCGCATGCTTGTAGCCATGAGCGACAAGCCTGACTCTATGAGGTTTTAGACTTACTTGTGCGGATACCAGACAAAGTGGGGTTGTTCTGGATTACTGCGGCATATTGAGTCGATGTAGTATGATCTGCCGGAATCTGTGAATCAAGGGCATTTTCACTGGGCGCTCCATTTGTCTGAGAGATCGCAGCTCTAATATTGGCTGCGATGATGCGTGAACGGCAGGTACTCAGAGCCATTTACGGGGCACAAGAAGACGACAAGATTGAGAGTGAAGGTAAATGAGAGACTTAACGTGTTCAGTAATGACAGGAATGGGGATGGGGATTCAGGACGACGGTATGTGGGTCTTTTATATCCAAATTTTGCTGCACTAACTAAAAGTGTTGTCTGTGCGTCGTCCTCTGTTTACAGTTCGAATTCCATCACGCTAACGAAAAGTTTGCTGAAGCTTTACCTTGCAACGTTCGCCCAGTTTGGCTCTGATCTCGATGCTTCAACGCACTTCCTTCTCGCACATGGTGCCCACTTGATCGAGCTTTTTGCCGCCCTCTGTTACAGTCCAAATTTGTCGCACTAACTAAAAGAATCCGCGCTGTCCTTGGCCATTCAAGCTTGCTGGTTCACTGAAGCTTCACCTTGCAGCATTTACCCAGTTCAGTTCTGATCTCGATGCTTCAACACGCTTCCTTCTCACACGTGCTATCCGCTTGACTGAGCTTCTGACCGTCCTCTGGTGACAGCCCAAAATTTGATGCACAAACTAAAGCGTCTTTGGCTGCTAGTTCACTGAAGTTCTACCTTACTCATTTCTGCGAAGTTGCAGCATTTGCCCAGTTCGATTCCAATCTCGATGCTTCAACGTGCTTCCTTCTTGCACGTGGTGCCCACTTGACTGAGCTTTTGCCGCCCTCTGTTTACAGCCCAAATTCGTTGCACTAGCTAACCGAATCCGCGCCGTCCTTGGCCATTCAGCTCGCTGGTTCACTGAAGCTTTACCTTGCAGCATTTACCCAGTTCAATTCCAATCTTGATGCTTCAACGCGCTTCCTCCTTGCATGCGGTGCCTGCTTGACCAAGCTTCTGACCGACCAGCCCAAAATTTGACGCACAAACTAAAGTGTCCACGTCCTTGGCTGCTAGTTCACTGAAGCTCTACCTTGCTCATTTCCGCGAAGTTGCAGCATTTGCCCAGTTTGATTCCGATCTCAATGCTTCGACGCGCTCCCTTCTTGCACGTGGTGCCTGCTTGAGCTTCTTAAGCAAGGTAATCTGCTTTTATCCCAAACCATGAATACTGTACAGGTCCATTGTCCTGGGTGCAAGAAGGTTTTCACCCTGCATGGTTTTTCTCAACACCTTAGCAGATCTCAGCGTGCAGACTGCCGTATTGTGTATGCGGCGTTGCAAGAACCGTTGCCATTTCAGACTGGCAGATCTCTGCAGGTATCCGCTCCAACTCCAACATCACAGGACACACAAGGTGACACTGGCGACGATACAGTTTTCGAGCACAATATAGGTATTGTCCAACAATGTGCATGAGGGTATCCACTCATATGTTTACTTCAGGTACTCTGCACGCCGCTCACACCACGCATGATGCCAACACTACCCGAGGGATGGATGTCACAGATGATGACAGCCTTGCGGATGCCGACGTTGCGGACACCATAGATGCCGATGCTGCGGATACTGCAGATGCTATGGATGCCAATGTTTGGGAAGCACTAGTTCAAGACATCGAAGCTACAGTTGACGCTGACACTGATCAAGGATACGCTAGCGGGGTGCAATTGTCTCCTCCACCCCCATCTGAAACTCCGCACCCATTAACCTCGCCACCAAACCCACCCACATGCGATGGCAGCGACGGTAACACTACTGGGAGCCAGGCTCAAGTGATTGTTGACAGCTTTCCACATGGCATCCCAGGCACCCCAATGCCTGATCCATTTCAAGGTCAATCAGACTATTGGTCCCATGAAGATGCACTTAATACCTCAGTCTGGGCTCCTTTTCACTCCCAGTGCGATTGGGAGATCGCTCTTTGGGCCAAGATCCGTGGGCTGACATTGTCAGCTCTGACAGAACTCCTTCAAATTCCCGAGGTACGAACACCGCACCATTCAATTTACGTTTTCACTGACATGTCAGGGAAGGTTACCAACAGGCTAGGAGTTTCATATAGTTCTGCTAAAGAACTTGATCGGATTATCAACACTTTACCCAGCCGACCACCATTCGAGTGCGAGGACTTTACCATTGGAGGCGAAAGGCTGTCTTTTTACTTCCGGAATGTATTGCAATGTATTCGGACCCTTTTCGGTGACCCTGAATTTGTGCATGAGTTGGCATTTGCACCAGAGTGCCACTACTCGGATCCCAAGCGCACGTGCCACATCTATAGTGAAATGCATACCAGAGACTGGTGGTGGGCAGTACAGGTGTGCATACTTTCTCAAATGAATCCGAATACTTACACATCACAGTGACAGACATCCCTCGAATCACAACAACCTGGTGCAACTGTGGTCCCACTGATACTGTCCTCCGACAAGACGCAGTTGACCCTTTTCCAAGGGAAAGCTGCGTATCCAGTCTACCTCACGATCGGCAACATTCCAAAGGCCACTCGTCAAAAGCCATCACATCACGCCCAGCTATTGATCAGCTACATTCCAACCACCAAATTAGAAGGGATCACCAATCAGGCAGCTCGCCACCGCACTCTGGCTAATCTATTTCACACTTGCATGTGTAAACTACTAGCTCCAGTCACACACTACAGCGAAAGCGATATCGTGATGATGAGTGGGGACGGGATCTGGCGCCGGTGCCATCCTGTTTTTGCTGTCTTCGTTGGCAACTATCCCGAACAGACGCTGGTAACATGCACGTACAATGGCCACTGCCCAAAGTGTATGGTCCCTCTTGACAGACTAGGCGAATACACTAGGTTCCCTCCACGCAGCTACAACAAAGCAATTGACACATTTCTCTTGGTGGACAAGGAGGTCCACACGTTCCACACGGCTTGTCGTGAAGTGGGCCTTAAGCCCGTATTCCATCCATTCTGGGAGTCTTTCCCACTTTCTAATATATTCATCTCCATCACTCCGGACGTCCTGCATCAGTTGCTGCAGGGTGTCGCAAAGCACCTGATGACATGGCTGAGATGTGCATTCGGACCAGTCGCAATTGATGCATTTTGTCGATCACTGCCTCCTAATCATCATATCACTACATTCACAAAGGGTATATCAGGTCTTTCTCGTGTCACAGGCCTAGAACACAAGAACATGTGCTGAATACTCCTGGGTCTGATCATCGACCACCCTCTTCCCTCTGGACAAGCACCTTTGCGGCTGGTCCAAACTGTACGCGTGCTACTTGACTTCTTGTATCTCGCTCAGCTTCCTTCTCAAACAACTGACACCCTGCGCCGTCTTGAGGACTCCCTGGCTAGTTTCCACAGCAATAAATCTATTTTCATTGATCTAGGCATTCACGACCACTTCAACATTCCAAAGGTACACAGCCTCATTCATTACTCATCCTCGATCACACTATTTGGTACCACGGACAATTACAACATGGAGCAGACTGAGCGCCTTCACATTGACTTCACAAAGGATGCTTACCGTGCAACAAACCACAAGGACGAATACAAACAAATGACTACCTGGCTGGAGCGCCGTGAGAAGGTGCAACAGCACATTGCCTTCATCAAACGGTGGCAGGAGGCTGACCAGGAGAACACGCAAATTCCCCAGCCAAGTGGACCTCCACAGCCCGCCATGCGGTGTATAAAGATGATGCTACACCCATCTACAAAGGCGACATCATTCGATGACCTTGCTGTGAGGTATGGTGCTGTTGAATTTCAGGACACCCTTGCCGACTTCATCGCTCAGACGAATCACCCCGATGCTTCAACAGCTAACTTAAGGGCTCTGGCTGCAGACACTCTGATTCCTTTCCAATCCGTCCCAACATATCACAAGATTAAGTTTCAGTCAAATGGTCACCACGAAGTAGTAGAAGCAATTCATGTCCAGCCGGAACAAATGGACTCACATGGGCACTGAATACCATCACGCTTTGACACTGTTCTTTTTCGCAATGGCTCTGAAAATACCACATGTGGAAATAATGGTCAGTTCCGATTATATCAATGCCTTAATCAATCTAATTGCTACTTAGGCTACCGAATAGCACAAGTCCGCGTGGTGTTTCAGTTGCCAAATAAGGCAATCCCAGAAGTGTTTCCGTCATTGGACACTGCAGCAAATGCACCCCCAACCCATCTTGCATACATCGAATGGTTTTCTCCTATTCCTGCCAGGCCCAATGCGAACCAGTTAATGTACAGAGTGTCTAGGTTGATGCAAAATGGCCACCGGCGTGCTAGTATCATTCCGGTCAGCTTGATCATTTCTAGTATACACTTATTTCCTCATTTCAGCCGTCATATACCTCCGGAGTGGAACACTTATTCAGTACTTGAGCTATGTCATACATTTTATGTAAATCCCTTCAGTGATCGAGATACATACCTCAGATTTTTGTCGTAACTTTCCTCCATTATATTATCTCATAAGTGATTATGCAAATTAGTGCTCATTATTAGTGATTATCGTCAATTACTAGCACGCCGTCCACATTATCTGAATTATCAATAATTTAGCATGGCATTATCTCTCGCTAGCACGGGAGGTTTTTCCTGATGATCTACTACCAAATAACTGTGACATCTATGACGTCTACAGTCTCTACCATCACTACAGGAATTTCTGGGGTGGCCCAGGGTTTGCTGATGATATCCAGCCATTAAACCCAAGCATCTTTGACAAGGACAACTACAGGCCAAGCTATGCATCATCAATCAACCCCCCACTGCCAGACTCCTTTCCGGTCCTGGCTACTGCAGCTGGCAATGAATCTCTACCAGATTCTCCTGACAATAAGCCCAACGGGGATGGCAATGAGGAAAGCAACAAGGACAAGGGCAAGGATGGTGATGAGGACAATGAAGAAAGCAACACAGAAGAAGTGGCATTATCCAAGGCCATGCCCAACCACGCCCCAGACCTGCTTAATTGGGGAATCAGTCTAGATCAGGCCACAGGTGTCTTGCCCATTTTAGTTCCCATTCCCACCCTGCCAACTCAACAAACATTTTTCAATGCCAAAATTGATGTTTTCTATGAAGAGGGAAGAGACTCCCCCCCTAGCTTGGGGATAGGGAAATTGAACACCCTACAGAGTCCTCTAATGCCCTGTCTACCCCTGTTCATATTGGTCACCACCAGACCCAGTCAATGTCGTGGTCTGCATCATCCATCTTGGGGTCCCAATCGATGGAGGAGCAACTTTCTGACTTAAAGCAGAAAATCCAGGTGCTCATGGAAAACCTCAATGCAGCATTGGCTGAGATCAAAACCCTTCACACTCACTGTTACTTTGCTAGCAGGGTAATCTCCTCTGAGCAAAAGCAACTTTTTTGGGGGGACAGCGAGAAATGGCATGCCAAGAAAACTAACAATGAGTCAAGGGTCTTGACAGCTGAGGAGGGTCGCTGGCAGATGCAGCAGCTCCAGGAAGAAGCTGAAATAAAGGAGCAACACCAGCAACAGGAACTGGCTCATAAGGCCACTGATGATGAAGCACAACACAAATGCCATGCAGATCATACACACACATTCACTGGGCCACTGAACAAGTCAAAGCAAAAAGGCGACCTGGAGGACATAGCTGTACACTGCATGCAAACCAGGGTTTGAATAAGAAAAAAACTCAAAGGAAACCCTGTGGAGTGTTAAAAGATTTCCAAAGTTTATTCCCCATTAAACTTTGAATGTAGAGTTTAAATCTCTTTGAAGTAAAATTTCACAGAAAAAAAATGTTGGACTCTCCATTTGTGACAAGGTCATGTGACATGTGACAGATAACATGGAAGTTTGTGCACCTGTCTTTGTTCAGGCATGTTTGTGGCATGCATATAAGTGTCACATGTCACAGTCACATATCACATGACTTTGTCACAAATGGAGAGTCTAACATTTTTTTTCTGTAAAATTTTACTTCAAAGAGATTTAAACTCTACATTCAAAGTTTAATGGGGAATAAACTTTGGAAATCTTTTGACACTCTATAGGGTTTCCTCTGAGTTTTTTTCTTGTTTAAACCCTGGTTTGCATGTGGTGGTAGCTCTTGTGTCATGGACGCATATTATTTTCCTTATTTTTCTGTATTTATATGGATTTATATGAGGAAGATACAAAGGGCCGAAGTACAGAGACTTTGAGTTAGTCACAAGGGTTTGCCACCCATGTGCACGTGATTGTGGGACTTAGGTCCCTTATACGTATAAGAGTTCTGATTGGTAGATAAGGACAGAAGGTTATGGAAGGTTCTGGAAGGATCTAGAACACGCTTAGTAGTTTACGCTTACTCGCTGTATTAGGTTTACTCAGCAAAGTGGAGCCACTCGTAAGCGTTATGACAAGTGCATCAGTCAGCACAATAGATAACGCTATTAATAGACACGACACGTCAGCTCCTGAGTCATGGAGTCTTACTATACACTTAGTAACAGTGTTCAGACTCAGTTCGTACTCAGCCGCAGTAGTGTATATAAGCTTCCCTGTAACGTCCTGAGTGGAACCAACTTGTCCTCCTGGTTCTCCACTCAGGTGCGTATTCATCTGTACTACCTTACCTCTTCCAATCTAACTTGTCCTCCTGGTTCTCCACTCAGCGTGCCACAGCGTGATACCTTTGCAGTTAGGACTTTGTATAAAGGTCCATAAGTTCTGCGTTCTCCGCTGTGACTGTACGTCTAGCACGTGACTTGTCTCCACGCTAAGTTGAGTGTGCCCACCTCACAGTTCACTCCAACTTTACACTTGACTTGGTGTAGCGCGGCAGTCGCACCGCTACATCTTGCACTGACAGATTGTGGTAAGAAGGATAACATCTTCAAGAGAATAACAAGGCATTTCAAACAGCACCCTGAGCTGAAGAGGGACCCATGTTTTGAAGGCCTTTTCAATTCACGGCCCACAAAACGACCCTGCATTGGTGATGTGCCTGCAGTTGGGCCATCGTCACTTCAAGATATTGCTCCCAACTTCACCCCTCCATCCCTCCTCCCTCATTCCGGTTTCCCCTCTCAGTTCAACTTTGGACCCAACATGTCATCAAGCACACATCCATACAAGGGGGGGGTGGGATCAGAAAAACATACTGGGGGTCATTCTTTTTGTTTTTCGATAGGGGTCACCCCCCCACCACCACCCCGTTTCCTTTTATAGTATGTCATTCCCATGTATGTTTTTTTTCAAGACACAAATGAATTATTGCAAATGAGCTACCATATATGGTATGAGTTCAGACCCCTATCAGACCTATGCATGGCAACAACGCCCATTCCCTGCTCTGCAACTCTCACACAACCATTTACGTGGTGCAAAATCATAGTTCATGCACACCTGGTGGAACTAAAGAGGGCGTCTGAATTTAGTAACATTCAAACAACCCATGTCATATTTGCGCTCACCCAAACCGTCTCACATCCCAGCATGTTGCATTTCATGAGACCATTTCCTTCATGAATCTCAATATCTGTGATAGTTACCCCACATATGCATGCATTAAGCTGGAGAACACGCGCCTTCCTTATCTGATGCCTTCGCGTGCCAGTCACACCCTCAGGGATCAAAGAGCTGGGACCATGTTGGGAGGTTGTAGTCACAGGCATGGACGTTAGACCACTCCCTGGGGCGGCAATGAATGAAGTGGATGATGTTTGGGACGGTCCTGCGCTCGTGATTGGTGACAATTCTGGGGAAATGACTGGTGCAGAGGTCATGGCTGAAGGTGGCTCAGCCTGTGTAAGGTCTGTAGTACTTGCAACTTGTGTGACGGTGACATCTGGGCCACATGTGGCCATCGTGACAGGGGTTAGGGCCTCTTCTGTCCTCACAGAGGTAGGCAATGGCACGGGTTCGGGTACCCCGCATGGGTTGTGGCTACGGGATGCGACGGGTACGGCTACGGGTGGCACCTTGGCCAACCCGCCACCCATGTCATTACCCGCAGTGCTAGTGTACTATGTGTACAACATCACCATAGTATAGATTAAAACATAACTACTGTAACAAGTACTGTAAGACAAACTACAAGACCCTCTGCAGTGCCGCCGTGTAGTGTTTGAAAGTTCAGTTGCAGCAACTGAAAAAGACTGCAACTCAACTGAACTGCAACTGGAAACAACTGAACTTTTGGTTGCAGTTGTACCTAGTCCTAGAAAGTATCAGTTGCAGTTGCCCGAAATGGCAGCTGACCTCCAACTGGTTGCAGTCGGTCGCAACCGGTTGCAACCGACTCACAAGGGATTAGCCGGGCTCATGGGTATGGCTACTGGGTATGGGTACTTGCGGTCGGCGATTTGGCACTGCAGGACAGAATGATGAATGCTACACTACAATACAAAGTACTACTGAGTCTACTGTAAGATAACTACAAATCCCGCGGTGTCGTCATCGCCCCCTGCCATCGTTGTGTCGCCACTGCTGTTTGTCGTGGTCGTGGCAGCGTCGTCGCTGTCGTCGTCATCGTCGTCGTCATTGCTGTGTCGTCGCCGCCGCCGTCACCAGCGTTGCCATCGTCGCTGTTGTCACTGTCACTGTTGTCACTGGCGTTGTTGTTGTCGAGTCCTTGGTCGAGTTGCTTGGAGTTGCAGCCGAGCACTGCCTCGCCGTCGCTCCAAGTCCTGCCACAAGACCGTTGTTGTTGTTAGGGTGCCAGGCATTGCATTTGGGACTTGTGTCGGTATGGCACTGGTGGTTGGTATGTTCGTCTCGGGGCTGGCAAGGTGTTGTGGGTTGTCGTTGGTTGGCAGCGTATGTGGCGCAGGCGGGGTTTGCTGTTGATTCGTTCCCAGATGCTGGTTTTGGTTTTGCCTTGCTTAGTCACCTTATCTATCGATTGTAAGTTACTTCTCCTGCAGCCTGCACGCACTACCAACCACCACCACCGCCGACACGGCCTTGCCATCAACAACAGCAAGACACTGTCAATGACGACAAGCTCAAAGACAACAATGATAGCGACAACAACGACAAGGCGATATCGACAACAACAAGGCAACACGAGCGAGTCAGAGCGACACCGTTGCCGACATGAGTCACACAACGACTTGGCGGATGGCCACCAACCGCCACCACCACTGCCACTGCCGCTGCCATCGACAACAGCAAGACTGATGACGACGATGACGACTCGGACGAAGACGACTCGGACAACGGATGGCGACACCACCAAGACGTGTCGACAACAACAACGTGACACAACGACCCGGGCGCAACGCGAGATCAGTAGCTAGTAGTAGGCTAGTAGCTAGTATACTAATGTACAACTGTGCAAAATAGAGATTGTAGTGCTACTCGAAAAAACCTGCCGAACCCGTCATACGCGTGCGGGTTTACATCAGTTGCGACTGGTCTCAACTGACTGCAACCGACTGCAACCAAGTCAGGTCACAACCGGTTCACACAGCCCACAGAAAGGTGGTGCAACTGGTGACAACCGGTTGGCCAAGGTTCGGTCGCGGTTGCACTGGGCCGGGCCAAATGACCAACTGTTACGTTCCTTCTGGACGTATCAATCCGACTTGGATTTGGGACCGGTTTGCTGAGTATACGCGTCGGAGGTCTTCAGTATCCCGTAGGCGACGGCTAGGGCGATACGCAAGGCGTGACCAAGGTAAGCGAAGCAAAGGACGATGATGGCGAAGTCGAGTATGATGAAGGAGAAGTCGGCGACGTGCACAACTTATAGCAGGGAGCTGGTGACGACGAAGAGTTATGCACACAGGACAAGGAGCTAAGGCGCAGGAAAGGGAAGGTGTTCCTCAAGATATCAAAGCTAAGGGGTTCATACGCGAACGCCCCTCTACTTATACTACTAGGGCTGGAGCTTTCAAGCCCAGCAACCCTAATACACAGCCACAAACCCTAATATCACAGTCCAATCAAAGGCCGTACAAGTCAGCAGTCACATCAGTCACGTATCACACTCCGATCCAGGCGCAAGCTCATCCGGACCCTTCTGGACCAGCTCTAGGCGGGTCACGTGCCAGGTCACGTGACGGCCAGCTCTCATTCCTCTAAGTCGATGGGAAACTCGCCTCGATGTGCCTCCATGCGTCGTAATGCTCCTGAGTCATAGACCCAAACGCGCGGACATCGTCCTCTTCAAGGAACTCCTCGGGCATCTCGGGCACAAACGCAACACCAACCGGTTGCGGTTGCGGTTGCGGCCAAATTAGGAAAAAACCGGACTCAACCGGACTTTCAAACACTACCGCCGTGTGACTGCCCCCCGTCGTTGTTGTGTCCCCAACCGCCACTGTTGCGTTAGGCCCGTCCTAATGATGCTCGACTTGAGCGGGGACAGAGTGGCGAGGTATACGGGGAGCGACTTAGCGAATATGAGTACACGACCTCAGAAGGAACGTGACCGCTACTAGCACTGGGGCAAAGTCCACCAGGCGCACGTGCTGCTGGGCAATCTGCCTGATCAAGGCCAGACGCGATAAGAGACAAAGGACGAGAAGGATGCAGACAAGGAGAGAGGGGAACAGGTTCGGATAAGGATTCAAGAAGACCAAGCTAAGGAGCTCGGTCTTCGCACTACCCACTAGATATACAGTTGACGAGGAGCTTTGAAGCTCCTCCGGAATGTAAGGTACCCAATAGCCATAGTAGCTCGAACCCTACTACGACTGTCCTAGGTATGAGTCAAGTCCGTACCGCGCGACATGTGATAACTACGACAAGCTGACTGAGACGACTGTCCCTGACTAATACTAGGGTAGTCAGAACCCCGTGAGACTGTAGTCCGTACCGATGAGTCCGATCGCAACATCACCCCCTTTTCAGGTGCGACGCCCCAACGCTCCAAAGCCCTCCTCCTCGTAGCGAACTCGCGTACGCTGCGGCTGCTGGGCGCTCCTCCTGCCCCTACGGGTCTTCTTCTTCGTCAGCTCATAGTCCACCATGGTGCCTGCCTCATCCTCGATACGCTCCAACACGTTGGCCATCTCCAGCCGGTGCCGACTGCCCGCCACCTTACCTTGGACCTCCCCTAAGGCGGCGATGAGGTCGTCGATGCGCTGGTTAAGGCGCTGCTGCTCCCGGTCAGCGAGGCGGTAGCGATGGACCTCCGCTGAGAGGGAGAGGTCATGAAGGGAGTCGAGGCAGCGGTCGACGCGCACCCGATCCTCGAAGGCCTCCGTGAAGAGGACCATGTCCGCGGCAGGGTACATGGGTTTGCCGCCGTACACGTAATGGGGGGCGGCATAGAGAGGGCGAGCGTAGACCTTGTCCGACTCGTCGATGATGCCCACCACCAGAGGGTCCGGTCCCATGATCACCTGGTGGTATCGGGCCTCACGCTCAACCCCATCGGGGGAGACGATGCGAAAAGGGAGGTAGTCCGCGCCAGTGTTGGCCTTGAAGCCACTGGGGACTCGTGTGTTGATGACGGTGAGGGGCTGATGAGTGGGACCTCCCAACACCCCGAGGTCCCGCTTGTACATGGGGGATCCGTCGGTGTTAAGCGAGTAGGGGGTCTCGCGTGGGTTGTCAGTGTCTGTGGTGGAGGAAATGAGGGGGTGCGTAGCTGGGTAGTCGTTGGGAGCGTCCTCGTCCAGACCCCAGTCTGCTGTATCAGGCGCTGATGCCTCAGCTGCTGCTGCCTCAGCTGTGCCCTCCGCAGTTGCTCGTCCCTCCACTCCTTTACCACCTCCTTCCACGGCCGCACGGGCCCGAACTTGGTGTGGTACTTGGACAGGTTCACAGTCACCGTGTCCGTCAGGGTGTGAAACGAGGCTATCTGCGGCCTGGCCCTCGAGTAGGGTACGCTCATCTTCTTCTGTGACCTCCTCGTAGGCAAGAGGCTGCGCACCGGGGGAGTCGATGTCTCCTCCAACGGTGGGGTCTGGGAAGGCTCGGAGGACGGTGAGGGTGTCCTCGCGGGTGACGGGCCCATGGGCGGTGGATAGGGCCTTGGTGACGGTGTCGATGGTGGACTGCGACGGGAGGGAGCAGGAAGACATGATGTGAAGGTAGACAGGATGGGAATAGGTAGCAGGAGTTGCTGGGGGACTTAGCTCGTAGTGGGCTCTCCTTATATGCGTTTCCCTGGCGGGGTTTAATGCTTTGAAGTCCCGGACGGCCTGGTCGGCGAATACTTCGCTCTGGTCGACCCACTGATTCTCTGAGTCGGGGTACCCTTTCCATTTCACGAGGTACTGCAGTTTCCGCGTTCTTCCGAATCTTCGCGAGTCTAGAATCTTCTCGACCTCATACTCTTCTTCGCCTTCTACCAGATCTGGTGGTGGGCGCTGGTAGTTAGGCCCACGTGTTGCGGTCTCGTGGTATCTGGTGAGAAGATCGGTGTGGAACACCGGGTGGATACTCCACTGTGTGGGAAGTTCGAGGCGATAATTGACAGAGGACATCACCTGTGCGACCCTAAAGGGGCCATGTCTTTTGGGCGCAAGCTTGGTGGTTGGCTGGTTGGTGCGCAAGTGGCGTCCTTCCAGCCACACGAGGTCCCCTTCTTTGTACTTGGGCGTATCTTTGTGCTTGATCCATGACTTCTGTGCCTTGATAAGGAGGGCCTTGGCCTGCGTTCTGGCCTCTTGGAATTGGTCGATTCTCAGCGCCACTTGGGGTATGGGCGATGGCCTATCAATCCAATCAGCGCGCGGATTGTACCCCATTAGGAGGTAGAAAGGGGACTTCCTAGTGGTCTCATGGGGCCAGTTGTTGTGCGTGAATTCCGCTATAGGGAGATAAGTCGCCCAGTTGTCTTGCCTCTCATTGGTCCAGAAGCGGAGATACTGCTCGAGCCACTGGTTAGTCCGTTCTGACTGTCCATCTGTTCGGGGATGATAGGCGGTGGAGACGTTCTGCGAAATCCCTAGGATCTTGCACAGTTCTCGCGTGAATTTGGATGCGAAGCGTGGGTCTCTGTCACTGATAACTTTGGAGGGGAGTCCGAATCGTAGGAAGACATGCTTAGCGTATAGAGCAGCGGTCCCTTCTGCGGTGATTTCTTCGTGACAGGGGATGAAGACGGCCGCCTTAGTGCAGTCATGATCCGTGATGGTGAGGATTGAATCAAATCCCTGCGACCGGGGTAACTTGGTGATGAAGTCGAGAGCGATAGTTTCAAAGGGGAGTGCCTCAGGGTTTGGATAGATCGGGGACAGTGGTGCTCGGGTTGGTCGGTTGTTGGCCTTGTGCCTCTGACACTCGGCGCATCCTCTGACGTAGTCTAACACATCCTGGGCGAGGTTTGGCCACCAGTAGGAGCGTCCTACTAATTGCGAGGTTTTGTTGATACCTGGGTGTCCGTAAACCGGTGGTGTATGGTGCGCAGAGATGATACTTCTCTTGTCATATAGTCCGCCAGTCACCACTCGTCTTCCGTCTTTGTACCAGGTGCCTTCGATTTTCTTCAGCCGGTGTGCGTCTATCCATGGGCGGAGGTAGCCCTCATCTTGATAGTATGTTGCGTCTGGTCGCTCCATCTCTCCGGGTTCTATCGTCAGGGTGTTTGGCATGACGGCCTCAACTTGTGTGGCTCGCACGAAGAGCGCGTCGGGGAGGACTACTACGTCCTTGTTGTCGTTACCCCCTTGGTCGTAGTCCGGTCTTTGGGAGAGTGCGTCTGCTCTTCCGTTGGCTGCGCCTTTGATGTGGTGAATCTCAAAGTCGTATTCGGATAGTTCTAGTACTTCCCTTGCGATGCGTCTGCTTATTCTTTGTGGCGACCTCCAGTATTGCAGGTTGAGGTGGTCGGAGAATACCTTGGTTTTGTGTGGGGAACCTGCGAGTAGGGGTCTCCAGTGGCGGAAGGCTTTGACGATGGCTAGTAGTTCCAGGTCATAGATGTCGTAGTTGCGTTCTGCTTCATTGAGCGTCGCGGAGTAATAGCCTATGGGGTGTCGTTTACCGTCCTCTTTGCGTTGTAGGAGTACAGCACCCACCGCGAAGCCTGATGCGTCCACCTCCATCTCAAATTGTTCCGTGAGGTCTGGGTGTGCCAACACTGGTTCGCTTGTGACCAGGGTCTTGAGCTTCGTAAAGGCGTCTTCTTCTGCTTGTCCCCACTGCCATTCTGCGTCTTTCCGCGTTAATCGGTTCAGAGGTCGTGCGTATGTGGCGAATCCCTTGATGAAGAGGCAATAAAAGTTGCAGAACCCGAGAAAAGAGCGGACCTGTTTGACCGTGGTTGGTGTTGGCCAGTTGTGGATGCCGGCAACTTTAACAGGGTCCATGCGTGTCACCCCCTTTTCAAGGATTACCCCCAGGTAATCGATTGCTGGCGCGTGGAAGACGCATTTCTCTGGTTTGAAGTACAAGTCATTGTCCTTTGCGATCTGGAGTATGTCACGTACGGCTGCGATGTGGCCCGCTCGGCCGTTCCGGGATGCGATGCCGATGTCATCCATGTAGACGCGGATGGTGGTGCCCAGCAGCTCGTGTTTGTTGATGGTGGGGCCACAGAGGGAGTCCATCATGTCCTGGAAGGTGGCTGGCGAGTTGGTGAGGCCAAAGTACATGACAAGTGGTTCGAAGAACCCGTGGCGCGTTTTGAAGGCGGCCTTTTCTTCGTCGCCTTGCTTGATGCGGACGTTGTTATATCCCCAGCGGACGTCGAGTTTAGTGTAGATGTCCGCGTTTCCCAAGTCCGTGATGAGCTCCTGTATGAGCGGTAGGGGGTACTGATTACGAACGGTGAACGAGTTGATCTTTCGGTAGTCTTGGACCGGTCGCAGTTTCCCATCCTTCTTCTTAACGAAGAAAAAGGACGATGCGTAAGGGGATTTCGATGGTCGGATGTACCCCTTCTCCAGTTGCTCGTCAAGGAATTTGCGAAGGGCGATGTCTTCGTCGCGTGACATAGGGTAGATCTTGCAGTCGATGGCGGTTGGGGCGTCCTTTCTGAATTCGATGGCATGGTCCCAGGGTCGCGAGGGTGGGAAGCGATGTGATTCCTCTTCGCTGAACACCTTGGCGAAGTCCGTGTACTCTTCTGGGATCTCTGTTGTGCCGGTGAATTGTTGTGCTTCGATGGCCAGCTCTGTGGCAGTGGTGCGTGCCCTGACTGTCTCCCATTCGTCGTAGAGCTGCTGCACGGCGCAACGCTTCTCTTCTTCGGTGAACTCGGTAGGGGCGAACGCGATCGTCACCCCTCGCTCCTCTGGGTGTGTGGTTCGGAGGACCACTGGATAGGCGTCTTCTTTGATGACGGTGTGTTGCCAGCTGATCTGTGGTTCGTATGCGGCCAGCCATGGGTAGCCGAGGACGATGTCCTCGTTCCCTGTATCTGTGAGTAGGAACCTCATTGTTTTGTGGGTTCCTTTGGTCTGTACGTCGAGATCTGCACAGTGCGTGATCAGTCCTGCTTTGTTCTCGGAGTTATCGATGTTCCATATCTTTTTGGGGGTCTCTAGTTCTTTGAGACCAATCCCCATTCGCTTCGCGAACGTGGGTTTAATGAAGCTGTCTGTGGCTCCCGAGTCCACCAGTGCTTTTACTTCGGCCATGTTGTAACTTGTTCGAACGGAAACTGGAATTCTCAACGATCGGTAGCGTGTGATTATTACAGAGTTACAACGGAGCGCCCTCACCCAGGCCGATGGGTTCAGGCGTTTGGAAAACCCTCTTTTCCCCATAGTTCTTGGAGGACCAGATCTTTTACTTCATCTGGCGCTCCGGCTACTCCCTGGAGCCACTCCTTGGCTTGTTGCTGCGGAGTTACCGCTGCGCGTGCTTGTACTCTTGGTTCTTGAGTGTAGTAGTCTGTTTCTGACCTCCTACTGCTGCTGCCCTGCGCGTTGTTTCGATGCTGTGGGCAGTCGCGACTAAAGTGTCCCTTCTGGTTACAGGTGTAGCAGATCACTTCCCTTGCGTCTCGGGGTGGCCCCCTTCCTCTGCCTCGCCCCCTTGGTCCTCCCCTGGGCGGATAGGGTGGTCGTCGTTGATCGAGTATAAACTCTGCTCCGGCGAGTCTTCCCTGTATGTCTTCTGCTTCCGCGCCTCGTGCCCGTGTTCTATCTGCGGAGGTGTCCATTGCATTGGGGTTTTGGTGATGGGGGAGGTTCCTCGGCGTCCATCCGCTCTGGGGGTTCCCCCATGGGCTAGGGCGTGGAGTAGCTCTCGGAATGGGTGTTTTTAACGAATTAAGACGTGCCTGCAGGTGCATGTACTGCTGTTGCTTCTTCATCGCTGCTTGTTTCCATGCTTCGAACGTGGTGGGTTCGTACTGTTCGTAGACCTTGGCGAATAATGCCCTCGGCAGTCCTGCCATGAACAGGTCCAACGTTTGAGGGGCATCGAGGTGGTAGTCAGCTTGTCGGGCTAGGCGTTCGAAGGTAGCTACGTAGCTGTCAATGTCTCCGTCCTTCATGTGGACGCCCTTGCGCAGCTCCGCTTGCGCTTGTTCTTTCTCCATGGTGTTGGCGAATCGCCTGGTGAAGGCGCGAAGGGTCTCTTCCCAGAGGCGTCGAGTGTGTTCAGGGAATCCGGCCTCCGTCTGGCGCATCAGCCAGTCAGTCATGTACATCACCCATTCGTTAACTGTCTCCCCCTGGATGTAGCCGAGGAAGAGGAGTGATCGGCGGTAGTAGTTGCGCATGATGTCGCTCGTACTGTTGACTCCTTGATAGAGGTTCCACTGTGCTCTGAACTGCAGGGCCTTGGTGCGGTCTCCGTTGAAGACCATAGGCGGGTTGCCTTGGAGTCTATCTGACGATCGAGGTGGGTTACCCATGGGAGCCATTCCTGGGAATCCGCCTCCTCCGGGTGGTCCTCCTCCGCCTCCGTGTCCTCTGCCTCCGTGCGGGTGGCCTCCGCCTGGGTCTCTTCTAGGTGGTCCTCCTCCTTCGGGAGGGTCTGGCTCATCAGGCCCAATGGCCCTCATGAGAGCTGCATCGTCTGCGGTCATCCGGTGTCCTGTGCTGGGGTCGATGGGGAGTAGGTCTTCTGGGACTCCGTCTTGCGGTAGTTGTACCGGGTCCACTTGTAGTGCGTATGTTGGTTCTAGCTGGGTGGTTGTCATCTCGTCTGGTGGGTGAACAATGATCTGCTCAGCTTGGGGGGCTTCGTTAAGCGTAATCCCTCCTGCTAGGTTTGCTAATTCTTCTTCTTCTTCTGCGTTCACCTGGGAGAGGTGATCTTCTTCTGATGCTTCGCTACTTTGGTCTGATCCGGAGCCCTCTTCTTCTGTGGTGCTTGTGGTAGCCGCACCGTCGATGGGTCCCACTCTTGCTTGGGGGACTACTTCGCTTTCTAGGATATCGCACCGATATTCTCGTGTGGTTGGTCTGACCACCGTTCGTACTCCTGCGTCATTTGTTGCGAGTATACACCAACAGGTATGTTCGAAGTTGAACTCAACTGGGTAGAACCGACTTGGTCGGTTGGGGAAGTCAACGAAGTATCCGGTTTCTCCCCTGTGTGTCCTCCACCTAGCAGCCTTTAGATAGCGTGTGGGGACGTTCCGTTCTCCTCTGCTGGGGATGGTATATGCTTGGACTTGGTTCCAGTCCCACCGATCTCCTGTTGTGGACGCCACTGTGTCGTTGGTGAGAGTAGCTTGGTCTTAATGTTGCGTTAGGCCCGTCCTAACGATGCTCGACTTGAGCGGGGACAGAGTGGCGAGGTATACGGGGAGCGACTTAGCGAATATGAGTACACGACCTCAGAAGGAACGTGACCGCTACTAGCACTGGGGCAAAGTCCACCAGGCGCACGTGCTGCTGGGCAATCTGCCTGATCAAGGCCAGACGCGATAAGAGACAAAGGACGAGAAGGATGCAGACGAGGAGAGAGGGGAACAGGTTTGGATAAGGATTCAAGAAGACCAAGCTAAGGAGCTCGGTCTTCGCACTACCCACTAGATATACAGTTGACGAGGAGCTTTGAAGCTCCTCCGGAATGTAAGGTACCCAATAGCCATAGTAGCTCGAACCCTACTACGACTGTCCTAGGTATGAGTCAAGTCCGTACCGCGCGACATGTGATAACTACGACAAGCTGACTGAGACGACTGTCCCTGACTAATACTAGGGTAGTCAGAACCCCGTGAGACTGTAGTCCGTACCGATGAGTCCGATCGCAACAGCCACCGCCGTTGTTGTTGTTGTTGTTGTCGTCCGTTGTCGTTGTCCATCGTCATTGTCGTCGTTGTCCGTTGTCGTTGTCCATCATTGTCGTTGTCCATTGTTGTTGTTGTTGTTGTCGTTCGATGTTGCGATGCCGCTATTGTCGTTGTTGTGCGTGCCAGTGGTCGAGTTGGACGCCGCCACCCATGGGCATGGTTGAATCGCCGTCTTGATCGCCGTCGTCGCCTTGACAGTTGCCATTCTTGCTGGTGTTGTTGGCACACCATGCCACGTCGCAGTGGCTGGAAGTTCGTTCAACTGCTGCATCGGAGATGTTTGCGCGTGCCAGTGCCAGTGGGCCGTGGCAGCCAGTGAGTTGGCGGTGGAGTGAGCTGATGCCGGTCCGGTCAATGCTGAGTCACTCTAAAGTGTGGGAAGTAACCTTTCCCAACGTGCCTGGGGTTGCCGGTTTTGTTCGTTCCAACTGACCTGTTCCAACTGACTAACCAGTGACAATGGCAAGGCAGCGGCAGCCATCAACGCGATGGCCTGCGACAACGCAACAACGACAATAGCAAGACGACAGCAACACACGACAATAACGACAACACACGACCTCCAACGACAACACACGACCACAACCACAACCACAACCACAACCACAACCACAACCACAACCACAACCACAACCACGACCATGACCACGACAACACACTGTTGATAAGTGACCCGCGCGCACTTAGCGGCTCGCATGGACATGCAGATAACGGACTGCTTTAGATTAGATATACAGGACATGTAGATTAGATCATTATGATCATTACAATCTCGGACTTATTGTATTCTCTTATCTATGACATCACATGTACATGACATCATGGACTTCTCTAGACCGTCCTTGTACTATTGTCTTTGTACTTTCCCTTTGTTCCCTTATCTTTATTGTGATGTCACTATGATATCATAGTCTGGACTTTCATTGTTCTATACACCTTGTTCTCCAGAACAGTACATTCCTTTTGTCTCCTTGCAGAACAATGCACCTTGTATTTACTGTGACTTGTGTTACTACCGTCACCTCCTGTAGCAGTATAAGTAGAGTACCATGTATGCTCTGGCACCACACCAGTTCTCATCTGTTGTGTGCCAGGTATGTCTCACTCTGTTGTATAAACACCAGTTCTCATCTGTTGTGTGCCAGACTCAAACTCTGCTTCACTTGCTTGATTACACTCTGTTGCTGCTTCCAGCCACTCTTGATATCTCACCACAGTCCTCTTGTCACTAACACAACACAACACAACACAACACAACACAACACAACACAACACAACACAACACAACACAATACAACACAACACAACGACACGACATGATGGCAACACGAGCTCGACATGACGGCAACACGACTCGACTCAACGGCGACACAACACGACACGATGGCGACACAACGGCAACGCGATTCGACAACTCGGACAGCAAGGGTGCGGGCCTTGTAGCTAGATAATGTGTAGATAGATTAGGCTTTTTGAAAATGTAACTACAGATCTGTGAGTTTGTAACACCGCACCCGTACCAGTACCCGCCCACATCCGTACCCGTACCCACCCATACCCGCGATTGCGGGTATATAACCCGTGCGGGGCGGGTACGGGTTATGTTTTCACTACCCGTGGGAATACCCGTGCCATTGCCTACACAGAGGCGGTTAAGGGTGTGTAGGTCCTAAAAAGATCCGAGCGTTGAACACTCATGAAGGCGGTGGTCAGCACAGCATGTTACAGTTTCGCCTCAGACCGACCCTCGAGCACCCTACAGAAGGACCCCAAACACCATTAGGAGGAGAAATGCTGAAGATGATGCCGAAGAAGAAGCGGCAATAGCAAGACTTGTGGCTGAACATGCCCAAGCTAGAGCTAAGTCTCCCACACCATACTACAAACCCGGAAGCACTCAAAGAACGCAGGAATATTGGGAATAGCACACGTGACCTTAGCGCTGCGTGTCATGTGACCCTGGCATGTGACCTGGCTAGACTTGCACCAGATGGGTCCAGATGAGCTTGTGCCTGGATCGGCCTAGATTGCCTCGTGTTTGTGACTCGTATGTTCTGATTGATTGTGCCTTGATTCTGATGTGACACTGTACCATGATTGGCTGCCAACTGCGCCCATACACCACGACTCCCTTATCTCTGACTCATGCCATGAGTGCCTTATGCCATTGGCTGTTTGTTATCTGACTCGTTGTGACTCATTCCTAGGATCCGTGTATTAGAGTTCTGAGCTGAGTTTCAAAGCTCCTCAGATGTGTATAAGTAGAGGGGCTTATGGTCGCTGACATCGGGGAATCACCCCCCTGCAAAACCCACTTTAATTAACGGTAATCTGTTAAACGTGCTAAGAAATTGTAAATATGGGAGAGCGCCTGTTCTCTAGATGGCGCCGTTAAGAATTCAGTTTACTAACAATTTTCGTTAATTACATTCAAATTTTGGTATAAGTGTCGGTCAAGGAATGAATTGATATAGAATGTACGGCATTCCTCAAGCACGGTTGGGCCCTGCCACTGCCGGGGCGCGACTGGACCAAAAGCCGGGAAGAGTTGGACGCTCCTACAGACCTCTGCTAGAGGTATGATACTAGCTAAACGACAGTTGTTTCGATAACTTCTTGATATCCGGTACATTCCATGGGTTTCGTTGGGTGTAGAGAGTGGTGAAAACCACTCCACATAGGCAAGATCTGTTGGAGGAGCTGGGCGCGAACTAAGAAAGATCGAGGATAGCACTGACCTTGGAAGCTGGAATATGACATGAATTTGGGCTACACAGAACCTACTTCCATCCTTCACCAATGCGGTGTCAAACCGTCCAGGAATAGTGTTGCGATCGGACTCATCGGTACGGACTACAGTCTCACGGGGTTCTGACTACCCTAGTATTAGTCAGGGACAGTCGTCTCAGTCAGCTCGTTGTTGTTATCACATGTCGCGTAGTACGGACTTGACTCATACCTAGGACAGTCGTAGTAGGGTTCGAGCTATTATGGCTACTGGGTACCTTACATTCCGGAGGAGCTTCAAAGCTCCTCGTCAACTGTATATCTAGTGGGCAGTGCGAAGACCGAGCTCCTTAGCTTGGTCTTCTTGAATCCTTATCCGAACCTGTTCCCCTCTCTCCTCGTCTGCATCCTTCTCGTCCTTTGTCTCCTATCGCGTCTGGCCTTGATCAGGCAGATTGCCCAGCAGCACGTGCGCCTGGTGGACTTTGCCCCAGTGCTAGTAGCGGTCACGTTCCTTCTGAGGTCGTGTACTCATATTCGCTAAGTCGCTCCCCGTATACCTCGCCACTCTGTCCCCGCTCAAGTCGAGCATCGTTAGGACGGGCCTAACGCAACATTAAGACCAAGCTACTCTCACCAACGACACAGTGGCGTCCACAACAGGAGATCGGTGGGACTGGAACCAAGTCCAAGCATATACCATCCCCAGCAGAGGAGAACGGAACGTCCCCACACGCTATCTAAAGGCTGCTAGGTGGAGGACACACAGGGGAGAAACCGGATACTTCGTTGACTTCCCCAACCGACCAAGTCGGTTCTACCCAGTTGAGTTCAACTTCGAACATACCTGTTGGTGTATACTCGCAACAAATGACGCAGGAGTACGAACGGTGGTCAGACCAACCACACGAGAATATCGGTGCGATATCCTAGAAAGCGAAGTAGTCCCCCAAGCAAGAGTGGGACCCATCGACGGTGCGGCTACCACAAGCACCACAGAAGAAGAGGGCTCCGGATCAGACCAAAGTAGCGAAGCATCAGAAGAAGATCACCTCTCCCAGGTGAACGCAGAAGAAGAAGAAGAATTAGCAAACCTAGCAGGAGGGATTACGCTTAACGAAGCCCCCCAAGCTGAGCAGATCATTGTTCACCCACCAGACGAGATGACAACCACCCAGCTAGAACCAACATACGCACTACAAGTGGACCCGGTACAACTACCGCAAGACGGAGTCCCAGAAGACCTACTCCCCATCGACCCCAGCACAGGACACCGGATGACCGCAGACGATGCAGCTCTCATGAGGGCCATTGGGCCTGATGAGCCAGACCCTCCCGAAGGAGGAGGACCACCTAGAAGAGACCCAGGCGGAGGCCACCCGCACGGAGGCAGAGGACACGGAGGCGGAGGAGGACCACCCGGAGGAGGCGGATTCCCAGGAATGGCTCCCATGGGTAACCCACCTCGATCGTCAGATAGACTCCAAGGCAACCCGCCTATGGTCTTCAACGGAGACCGCACCAAGGCCCTGCAGTTCAGAGCACAGTGGAACCTCTATCAAGGAGTCAACAGTACGAGCGACATCATGCGCAACTACTACCGCCGATCACTCCTCTTCCTCGGCTACATCCAGGGGGAGACAGTTAACGAATGGGTGATGTACATGACTGACTGGCTGATGCGCCAGACGGAGGCCGGATTCCCTGAACACACTCGACGCCTCTGGGAAGAGACCCTTCGCGCCTTCACCAGGCGATTCGCCAACACCATGGAGAAAGAACAAGCGCAAGCGGAGCTGCGCAAGGGCGTCCACATGAAGGACGGAGACATTGACAGCTACGTAGCTACCTTCGAACGCCTAGCCCGACAAGCTGACTACCACCTCGATGCCCCTCAAACGTTGGACCTGTTCATGGCAGGACTGCCGAGGGCATTATTCGCCAAGGTCTACGAACAGTACGAACCCACCACGTTCGAAGCATGGAAACAAGCAGCGATGAAGAAGCAACAGCAGTACATGCACCTGCAGGCACGTCTTAATTCGTTAAAAACACCCATTCCGAGAGCTACTCCACGCCCTAGCCCATGGGGGAACCCCCAGAGCGGATGGACGCCGAGGAACCTCCCCCATCACCAAAACCCCAATGCAATGGACACCTCCGCAGATAGAACACGGGCACGAGGCGCGGAAGCAGAAGACATACAGGGAAGACTCGCCGGAGCAGAGTTTATACTCGATCAACGACGACCACCCTATCCGCCCAGGGGAGGACCAAGGGGGCGAGGCAGAGGAAGGGGGCCACCCCGAGACGCAAGGGAAGTGATCTGCTACACCTGTAACCAGAAGGGACACTTTAGTCGCGACTGCCCACAGCATCGAAACAACGCGCAGGGCAGCAGCAGTAGGAGGTCAGAAACAGACTACTACACTCAAGAACCAAGAGTACAAGCACGCGCAGCGGTAACTCCGCAGCAACAAGCCAAGGAGTGGCTCCAGGGAGTAGCCGGAGCGCCAGATGAAGTAAAAGATCTGGTCCTCCAAGAACTATGGGGAAAAGAGGGTTTTCCAAACGCCTGAACCCATCGGCCTGGGTGAGGGCGCTCCGTTGTAACTCTGTAATAATCACACGCTACCGATCGTTGAGAATTCCAGTTTCCGTTCGAACAAGTTACAACATGGCCGAAGTAAAAGCACTGGTGGACTCGGGAGCCACAGACAGCTTCATTAAACCCACGTTCGCGAAGCGAATGGGGATTGGTCTCAAAGAACTAGAGACCCCCAAAAAGATATGGAACATCGATAACTCCGAGAACAAAGCAGGACTGATCACGCACTGTGCAGATCTCGACGTACAGACCAAAGGAACCCACAAAACAATGAGGTTCCTACTCACAGATACAGGGAACGAGGACATCGTCCTCGGCTACCCATGGCTGGCCGCATACGAACCACAGATCAGCTGGCAACACACCGTCATCAAAGAAGACGCCTATCCAGTGGTCCTCCGAACCACACACCCAGAGGAGCGAGGGGTGACGATCGCGTTCGCCCCTACCGAGTTCACCGAAGAAGAGAAGCGTTGCGCCGTGCAGCAGCTCTACGACGAATGGGAGACAGTCAGGGCACGCACCACTGCCACAGAGCTGGCCATCGAAGCACAACAATTCACCGGCACAACAGAGATCCCAGAAGAGTACACGGACTTCGCCAAGGTGTTCAGCGAAGAGGAATCACATCGCTTCCCACCCTCGCGACCCTGGGACCATGCCATCGAATTCAGAAAGGACGCCCCAACCGCCATCGACTGCAAGATCTACCCTATGTCACGCGACGAAGACATCGCCCTTCGCAAATTCCTTGACGAGCAACTGGAGAAGGGGTACATCCGACCATCGAAATCCCCTTACGCATCGTCCTTTTTCTTCGTTAAGAAGAAGGATGGGAAACTGCGACCGGTCCAAGACTACCGAAAGATCAACTCGTTCACCGTTCGTAATCAGTACCCCCTACCGCTCATACAGGAGCTCATCACGGACTTGGGAAACGCGGACATCTACACTAAACTCGACGTCCGCTGGGGATATAACAACGTCCGCATCAAGCAAGGCGACGAAGAAAAGGCCGCCTTCAAAACGCGCCACGGGTTCTTCGAACCACTTGTCATGTACTTTGGCCTCACCAACTCGCCAGCCACCTTCCAGGACATGATGGACTCCCTCTGTGGCCCCACCATCAACAAACACGAGCTGCTGGGCACCACCATCCGCGTCTACATGGATGACATCGGCATCGCATCCCGGAACGGCCGAGCGGGCCACATCGCAGCCGTACGTGACATACTCCAGATCGCAAAGGACAATGACTTGTACTTCAAACCAGAGAAATGCGTCTTCCACGCGCCAGCAATCGATTACCTGGGGGTAATCCTTGAAAAGGGGGTGACACGCATGGACCCTGTTAAAGTTGCCGGCATCCACAACTGGCCAACACCAACCACGGTCAAACAGGTCCGCTCTTTTCTCGGGTTCTGCAACTTTTATTGCCTCTTCATCAAGGGATTCGCCACATACGCACGACCTCTGAACCGATTAACGCGGAAAGACGCAGAATGGCAGTGGGGACAAGCAGAAGAAGACGCCTTTACGAAGCTCAAGACCCTGGTCACAAGCGAACCAGTGTTGGCACACCCAGACCTCACGGAACAATTTGAGATGGAGGTGGACGCATCAGGCTTCGCGGTGGGTGCTGTACTCCTACAACGCAAAGAGGACGGTAAACGACACCCCATAGGCTATTACTCCGCGACGCTCAATGAAGCAGAACGCAACTACGACATCTATGACCTGGAACTACTAGCCATCGTCAAAGCCTTCCGCCACTGGAGACCCCTACTCGCAGGTTCCCCACACAAAACCAAGGTATTCTCCGACCACCTCAACCTGCAATACTGGAGGTCGCCACAAAGAATAAGCAGACGCATCGCAAGGGAAGTACTAGAACTATCCGAATACGACTTTGAGATTCACCACATCAAAGGCGCAGCCAACGGAAGAGCAGACGCACTCTCCCAAAGACCGGACTACGACCAAGGGGGTAACGACAACAAGGACGTAGTAGTCCTCCCCGACGCGCTCTTCGTGCGAGCCACACAAGTTGAGGCCGTCATGCCAAACACCCTGACGATAGAACCCGGAGAGATGGAGCGACCAGACGCAACATACTATCAAGATGAGGGCTACCTCCGCCCATGGATAGACGCACACCGGCTGAAGAAAATCGAAGGCACCTGGTACAAAGACGGAAGACGAGTGGTGACTGGCGGACTATATGACAAGAGAAGTATCATCTCTGCGCACCATACACCACCGGTTTACGGACACCCAGGTATCAACAAAACCTCGCAATTAGTAGGACGCTCCTACTGGTGGCCAAACCTCGCCCAGGATGTGTTAGACTACGTCAGAGGATGCGCCGAGTGTCAGAGGCACAAGGCCAACAACCGACCAACCCGAGCACCACTGTCCCCGATCTATCCAAACCCTGAGGCACTCCCCTTTGAAACTATCGCTCTCGACTTCATCACCAAGTTACCCCGGTCGCAGGGATTTGATTCAATCCTCACCATCACGGATCATGACTGCACTAAGGCGGCCGTCTTCATCCCCTGTCACGAAGAAATCACCGCAGAAGGGACCGCTGCTCTATACGCTAAGCATGTCTTCCTACGATTCGGACTCCCCTCCAAAGTTATCAGTGACAGAGACCCACGCTTCGCATCCAAATTCACGCGAGAACTGTGCAAGATCCTAGGGATTTCGCAGAACGTCTCCACCGCCTATCATCCCCGAACAGATGGACAGTCAGAACGGACTAACCAGTGGCTCGAGCAGTATCTCCGCTTCTGGACCAATGAGAGGCAAGACAACTGGGCGACTTATCTCCCTATAGCGGAATTCACGCACAACAACTGGCCCCATGAGACCACTAGGAAGTCCCCTTTCTACCTCCTAATGGGGTACAATCCGCGCGCTGATTGGATTGATAGGCCATCGCCCATACCCCAAGTGGCGCTGAGAATCGACCAATTCCAAGAGGCCAGAACGCAGGCCAAGGCCCTCCTTATCAAGGCACAGAAGTCATGGATCAAGCACAAAGATACGCCCAAGTACAAAGAAGGGGACCTCGTGTGGCTGGAAGGACGCCACTTGCGCACCAACCAGCCAACCACCAAGCTTGCGCCCAAAAGACATGGCCCCTTTAGGGTCGCACAGGTGATGTCCTCTGTCAATTATCGCCTCGAACTTCCCACACAGTGGAGTATCCACCCGGTGTTCCACACCGATCTTCTCACCAGATACCACGAGACCGCAACACGTGGGCCTAACTACCAGCGCCCACCACCAGATCTGGTAGAAGGCGAAGAAGAGTATGAGGTCGAGAAGATTCTAGACTCGCGAAGATTCGGAAGAACGCGGAAACTGCAGTACCTCGTGAAATGGAAAGGGTACCCCGACTCAGAGAATCAGTGGGTCGACCAGAGCGAAGTATTCGCCGACCAGGCCGTCCGGGACTTCAAAGCATTAAACCCCGCCAGGGAAACGCATATAAGGAGAGCCCACTACGAGCTAAGTCCCCCAGCAACTCCTGCTACCTATTCCCATCCTGTCTACCTTCACATCATGTCTTCCTGCTCCCTCCCGTCGCAGTCCACCATCGACACCGTCACCAAGGCCCTATCCACCGCCCATGGGCCCGTCACCCGCGAGGACACCCTCACCGTCCTCCGAGCCTTCCCAGACCCCACCGTTAGAGGAGACGTCGACTCCCCCGGTGCGCAGCCTCTTGCCTACGAGGAGGTCACAGAAGAAGATGAGCGTACCCTACTCGAGGGCCAGGCCGCAGATAGCCTCGTTCCACACCTTGACGGACACGGTGACTGTGAACCTGTCCAAGTACCACACCGAGTTCGGGCCCGTGCGGCCCTGGAAGGAGGTAGTGAAGGAGTGGAGGGACGAGCAGTTGCGGAGGGCGCAGCTGAGGCAGCAGCAGCTGAAGCACCGGCGCCTGATACTCCAGACTGGGGTCTGGCCGAAGATGCTCCCGACGACTACCCAGTTGCGCACCCCCTCATTTCCTCCACCACAGACACTGACAACCCACGCGAAACCCCCTACTCGCTCAACACCGACGGATCCCCCATGTACAAGCGGGACCTCGGGGTGTTGGGAGGTCCCACTCATCAGCCCCTCACCGTCATCAACACACGAGTCCCCAGTGGCTTCAAGGCCAACACTGGCGCGGACTACCTCCCTTTTCGCATCGTCTCCCCCGATGGGGTTGAGCGCGAGGCCCGATACCACCAGGTGATCATGGGACCGGACCCTCTGGTGGTGGGCATCATCGACGAGTCGGACAAGGTCTACGCTTGCCCCCTCTATGCCGCCCCCCATTACATGTACGGCGGCAAACCCATGTACCCTGCCACGGACATGGTCCTCTTCACGGAGGCCTTCGAGGATCGGGCGCGCGTCAACCGCTGCCTCGACTCCCTTCACAACCTCTCCCTCTCAGCGGAGGTCCATCGCTACCGCCTCGCTGACCGGGAGCAGCAGTGCCTTAACCAGCGCATCGACGACCTCATCGCCGCCTTAGGGGAGGTCCAAGGTAAGGTGGCGGGCAGTCGGCACCGGCTGGAGATGGCCAACGCGTTGGAGCGTATCGAGGATGAGGCAGGCACCATGGTGGACTATGAGCTGACGAAGAAGAAGACCCGTAGGGGCAGGAGGAGCGCCCAGCAGCCGCAGCGTACGCGAGTTCGCTACGAGGAGGAGGGCTTTGGAGCGTCGGGGCGTCGCACCTGAAAAGGGGGTGATGTTGCGATCGGACTCATCGGTACGGACTACAGTCTCACGGGGTTCTGACTACCCTAGTATTAGTCAGGGACAGTCGTCTCAGTCAGCTCGTTGTTGTTATCACATGTCGCGTAGTACGGACTTGACTCATACCTAGGACAGTCGTAGTAGGGTTCGAGCTATTATGGCTACTGGGTACCTTACATTCCGGAGGAGCTTCAAAGCTCCTCGTCAACTGTATATCTAGTGGGCAGTGCGAAGACCGAGCTCCTTAGCTTGGTCTTCTTGAATCCTTATCTGAACCTGTTCCCCTCTCTCCTCGTCTGCATCCTTCTCGTCCTTTGTCTCCTATCGCGTCTGGCCTTGATCAGGCAGATCGCCCAGCAGCACGTGCGCCTGGTGGACTTTGCCCCAGTGCTAGTAGCGGTCACGTTCCTTCTGAGGTCGTGTACTCATATTCGCTAAGTCGCTCCCCGTATACCTCGCCACTCTGTCCCCGCTCAAGTCGAGCATCGTTAGGACGGGCCTAACGCAACAAATAGTGTCACCATGGTGGTTGCATGCCTCTGGTCGGATGTGCAAGACATCGACAGTCTTCTGGACAGTGTCACCCCGATTGGTGAATTTAACCCTATGAAATACAGAGACTTTTCAGAATGGGATCAAAATGTTGTTGGCACGCCTCCGAGCTACGCTGGCAGATAACTCTGGATAGTTATGTTGCACAATAAAGTCGGCAAGGGCGTCTTGAAAGTCGACAGCCCGTATCTGTTGAAAAGAGCTCCAAAAGTTATGCCCTTTTCGGATGGGTGGATCGTCAAAAAGGGGTGTAACATCAAATTAGGGCGGGGATATGTCAAAGGAGTTGATAATGCGAGGTGTCCACAATTGCACCATTCGATAAACGCCACGTGCTGGTGCATTGCCTCTTGGCGCTCCAGCCAAGTGGTCATTTGTTTGTACTCGTCTTTGAAATTTGTTGCACAGTATGCATTCTTGGTCAAGTCAATATGAAGTCGTTCCAAATTTTTGGTGTTATAATTGTCGGCGGTGCCGAAAAGCGTGATGGATCTGGTGTAGTGGAGGAGACTATGGAGCTTAGGAAGGTTAAAGTGTTTCTGAACTCCAAGTTCAATAAACACATCCTTGTTCTCATGAAATCGGCACAGTGCGTTGTCCATGGTAGTGTTGGGGAAGTTCGGTTTGGTTCGGTTTGGGCCAGTTTTGGCCAAACCGGAAACCGAACCATTTAATTTTCACCAAACCAAACCCAAACCGGCCCAAACCGCTTCAAACCGTTCTAAACCATTCCAAACCGTTCCAAACCGATTAAAAAAAGGTGTTTTAAATTGCTTCTTAATCGGTTTGGTTTGGTTCAAACCGAGTTCAAACCGAGTTTAAACCAGTTAAGACCTGGTTTAAACTTAATTTGACACCAAAAACATGAAATATTTTTAATAATAATAAATTTAACCATTTATTTTGGTTCAAACTCAGTCAAACTTGGTTCAAACTTGGTTTGAACTCAGTTTGAACCAAACCAAACCATTTAAGGACAAAATATAAAATAATTTTTAATAATTTTTCTTAATTGGTTTGGAACGGTTTGGCATCGGTTTGGGGGTCCCAAACCCCAAACTGAACCATTCGGTTTATTTTCAGAATTTTCCAAACCCAAACCGATTAAACAGTTTGGGTTCAGTTCAAACCGAGTTTGGATCGGTCTGGGACCGAACTTCCCCAACACTAGTCCATGGCATTGAGAGTTTGAGTGGTGTGCACGGGATACTGACTAAGGTAAATGAAATCGAGAAGTGCCCGCACGGCACAGGTCAAGCGTGCTGAGGACTGGACACCCGGAAGAGAAAGATCCACCACAACTCCAAGAATAATGCAAGCTATGTCTTTATGCTCTTTACTGGTGAGCTTTGAGAGCCAGGTGATGCCTTTGTGAAAGTATTGGGCATTGTGGTTCGGTGGTAGACGGCTGCATCACGCATCGATCTCCCGGATTTAAGTGCAGCTAACCAATGGACCAGATGTTTCAGGACACCTTGATGAAGTTGATGTAATATATCTGGCATAATCGAAAGGAATATATTGGCGTATGGGAGACGCTCCCAGAATGGATGGTATGTGGGCTTGAGGCCAGCGTCATGACACCTCGCTTGGAAAGTTGTTGGATTGCTGTCTGACAAAGAAAACGCACCAACTGCTGCTCCGAAGTTACGCAAAGGGAATCTTGTGTCGGTTCCAAGTTCGCCTCGTGGGACAGTGCACTTGGGGCACCTTCCGTTATAGGTGCAAGTAACGAGCAATTGTTCGGGATAGTCACCAATAAACGTTGCAAGAATCGGGTGACAGCGATACTAAATCCCATCACCTGTGGCCATTGCGATGCCGGTCACGCCATAAGATTCGATGGGGTTGAGTAATTTGCACATGCATGAATGGACAGGTTTCCAAGTGCCCGGCGCCGCGCGGCCTTATTCATAATTTGCTTGAGCTGTGTTGCCGGAATGTACCCCATCAACATTTGTGCTTGCTGAGTCGGTTTAGAACGGATGTCTTTCGGAATGTTGCCAATCAACAGGTAGACGGGATAGGCACTCTTCAATCGGAAATGAGTGAGCTGGGTCTTGTCTGATGAGATTATGAGTGGTAATACTGTCGCGCCTGGTTTGCGTAGCTCCAGGGATTGCTAAAGATGACATGAGGACACAGTAAAGAGTATGTAGTTGGTATTTGCACATACCTGCACTGACCACCACCATTTTCCGGTGTACATTTCGCCAAATACTTGTGTGGTGCAACCCGCGTCTCGGTAATGATGTTCCAGTGCAAATACAGGTCGCCCAGAATATCTTGGGTCCCTGAAGAGTGCGCGGATGCAGGGAATAACTTCTCGAAAGTGGAAGTCATAGGATTCCCCACCAATACAGATCTTCTCGCACTTGAACTTCGGTCGTCCTGGCATCTCTTCATCGATGATGCGATTGAGCTCCTTCATGTTGTGGTATGACAATTCCAACTTTTCGACCACCTACTTCCGTTGTTAGCCATTGAATCAATTCTGCATTTGTTGCCATTCGAGCTGTCATGTACTTACACCATTAATCACAAGCAATTCAGTTACTGCAGTTGAGGATGACCCCCTGTTCTTTGCCCACCGAGCGAAGTCCCAATCACACTGCGACTGAAATGGGTACCAAATATTGCCTGGTCCCAAATCATCCCGCAACGCCTGGTAACCGGGCGTGTTCCGACCCATCTCAGAAATGGGGGCTCCAGCCACCTCTGAAGGAAAGTGCTCGACAAACAGAGCCCCATCTTGTTGAGGGTGATCGCGGGATTGTTGAGGGTGATCAGGGGTTTCAGTTTGTAGGGGCACACTAGTGTCGGGTGCTGGTGCCCTGTCATCTGTGTCAACGTTCATATGGTCCAGTTCACCGTCTCCGTGTTGGTCAAATTGTCCATTGAATTCGCTCCCGTCTAAATTTTGGGGTCAATCTACTAGCATGATCGAGTCAGCAAAACCACTCACTTGGAACGCTGTCCTCTGGACCAGATTCACCTGGAGGGTCACGCGCTGCGGAGTGATCCAGACAGCTATCGTAGATGGCACGACAAGTAGCATGAGTTGTTATGCTAAGGTGACGTGAGTACCCGGCATAAGTGAAGCGTCGACAGCAGCCAGTGCAGGTAATCAAACTCATTGAAAACAAGAACTAGTGTGATTTGGAACGATGGTGATAGTAACAACGACAGAATGGCTACGTGGCACTTGGGGTGCAAGCTGCCGTGACTGATGGGTCACTGCAAAAAAAGTTAAGCATGCTAAGAAAAAAATATAAGACACAGCACATACCCGAGGGACAAATCCCCCATCCAAACCCTAGTCTCTCATTGTATCCCCACCACCGCCCTTCCCAATACATTCTCTCGTATTTGTTTGGCCATATGGGTATGGCACCCTCCACGCGGCAGCAGCGCAACTCCGTAGATACGACTTCAGTGGCGACCTCCACTGACACATCAACACGCTCTGTGAGCTCGAAGAAGAAGGGAAAAGGTACCAATACGCACCCTAAGTTGCCTCCACTGGTGATTAGGTGGCCGCAAAATGCTGGGGGAGAGTCAGAAGGTACGCACCTGGTCATTGTCATGCTAAGTCAAGGCGATGTGATGACTTACATACGGGTATCATAGTCTCCTTCAGAAAGTGTGCCCTGTCTCCCAAAGAGGGCCCAGCCACCGATGCTGAGGGGCTTGCTAAGAGGCCTGCGGTGCCAAGCTTGACGCCAGAGGCCCCAATGAAACCTGCTAAGCGAGTGAAAGTGGGCAGTGAGTTCAATGGCGAGTATTTTTAAATCAGAAATGGGATCACTTACATCTAATAATCCAAGGTTTAGAAGGCACCCATCCTCCCCGTCTTGAACTGTTGGACGATGAGGTCAAACCCATGTCAGCGGGGATGGGCAGTGTTCCGCCCAGCAGCATGAGAAAGTTGAGACGATGTGCGTGTTATGTTTGGACCTTGTTTGGAGTTGCCACATCAAGTCGTGCTTACTTTACACTTACACCCTAGTGGAGACTCTTGTTCAGGAGGACGGGGACGAGGACAGGAATTCGTCTTTAGACAACAACCTTTCTCACTCTAGTGTCACAGGCAGCTCAGGCTTGGATTCTGAGCCAGTTGAAGGTGACTCAGAGGAACACGAGGATATGGTTGCATTCACACAGACAGCCAGATCGTCTCAACGGCTGGCATTCAAGGTAAGTATCTCCCATCATCATGTCTAGCATCACGACTCAAGGCTATTTAGAGACCCTCTTGGCTTGGAGGTGCCACGGACGACGGTGCTGAGACACCTCAGTCAGCGCCAGGCAAACGCGTGCGATTCAAGGACCCGGACCTGGACAATCGAGACTCAGAGTATGCAGGTAAGCCCATACTCATCTCACTTATACTGTCTGTTAATGTGCCATAGGTACAGCCTCAAAAGGTCGACTAGTGACACATGTGCATTCCACGCAATCTCAAAACACTGTTTCGGGGCTCACAGGTAAGACCAGTCTTCTTTTGGATGCATGATACTTACTCTATATTAATGTAGACACCATTTCCGAGGGTCAGCGATAGTGTTGGGGAAGTTCAGTTCAGTTTGGTTTGGGCCAGTTTGGGCCAAACCGGAAACCGAACCATTTAATTTTCGCCAAACCAGACCCAAACTGGAACCAAACCACTTCAAACTGCTCCAAACCGTTCCAAACCGTTTCAAACCGATTAAAAAAAGGTGTTTTAAATTGCCTCTTAATCGGTTTGGTTTGGTTCAAACCGAGTTCAAACCGAGTTTAAACCAGTTAAGACCTGGTTTAAACTTAATTTGACACCAAAAACATGAAATATTTTTAATAATAATAAATTTAACCATTTATTTTGGTTCAAACACAGTCAAACTTGGTTCAAACTTGGTTTGAACTCAGTTTGAACCAAACCAAACCATTTAAGGACAAAATATAAAATAATTTTTAATAATTTTTCTTAATTGGTTTGGAACGGTTTGGCATCGGTTTGGGGGTCCCAAACCCCAAACTGAACCATTCGGTTTATTTTCAGAATTTTCCAAACCCAAACCAATTAAACAGTTTGGGTTCGGTTCAAACCGAGTTTGGATCGGTCTGGGACCAAACTTCCCCAACACTAGTCAGTGAGCGATGCGCGTGCACTCAGAGTGCTGTTCTGGAGGTCAACAAGTAGCACAGACACATTTCCAGCACCAATCTGAGGGTCGACAAATGGCACCAACTCGTTCTGAGCGCCGTCAAGTTATCGCCACAGGACTCAAAGGTGAGCCCAACACTATTGCCCAGCCTAATGTTGTGTGTTGATATACCAATGTAGGCACCGCCTCTGAGGGGTGATGAGCGATCTTTTCATACCCCCCTGGGTATCCTCACGCCACATCTTCAGAGTTTGCAGGTAAGCCCATAGTAGCTATCTGTTTAATAATACTCACATCCTGTGTCCATGTGTCAATGCAGGCACTACTTCCCAGGGTCAACGAGGAGCAACTGCGCGTTCTGAGTGCACTCAAGTCACCACCCTGGGATTTGCGGGTAAGCCTGTACTGTTGTACATCACACATATGTTGTATGCTGACACAACAGCACAGCTACTATGCCAGAGGACTCGACTCGCAATGGGCATGCCGAAGTCCCACGGCTATGGCCAGCTGATACTGATCTTTCCAAAACTTCAGTGAAGCTTCGGCTCACAGACCAGTCAAGCATTGTACGAAGCACCATCATGGGCTCGTTCAACCTTTTGCATGCTTCCATTGTGTTGGAAAATGCTTTCCCGGAAACATTACAAGTTGCCAGGTTCATACGGGATGCGCTTAGCACGGCATCGCTCCGGGTTTGGGGTGCTGAACATGTACACGCCCACATCCTCAAGGACAGCAATTATTGCTGGCAAATGTCTGTCCTGGTAGGTTGTCTGTATGCTTCCGGAAAAACAGCTCAAAAACATCATGTAGCCCCGAGCACACATCAGCATCTTCCATGCAGAAGTCAAAGAGCGCTGTGTAATTACTGTTGCTTTGTTGTTTAGTGTCTATGACCCAATAGCAATTGTGGACCTGGTCAAGAAGCTGGAGACGGACTTCTGTTATATTTACCCGAGGCGTTCAAAAGGAAATGTGAGTCGTTAAAGTGCCCCAAAGTTGGACTTACTAATATTCCACTTATAGAATGATCATGTCCTTGTCAGGTCACCAGATCTTCGCTGCCCATTCCGTAGCTCTGTCATCATCTCTGTAGCTCGCGACCTCTATTTTTCTGGGAACACTCCATTTGTTACAGTCCATCAAGATCAGTTCCCATGTCACCATGGACCCAATGGGGATATTATTTGGGAAGTTCCAAAGGCAATGGTCGCATTGGTATCGACTGCGGTAAGTTCTTTCCTTCATTTCCTGTTTATTATCTAATTTTTTTTCGGAATCATGCCAGTACTATGCAGCCCTCCGTGAATGGTCCACAGGCAAGCGCAGACAACTTGACTTCACTACAAATACATTGTGGAGGTTTATGAATGTCACATTGCCAATCTTAACCGGATTGAAATGGAACGCAACACATCCTACCACAAGATGATGGCAGACATTTATCAACTTGTAATGTGAGTGTCTCGTCTATGCCTCTCAACTAATTTTACTCATCATTCTTAGCAATGGTGGCTTGGATCAGCCTCCCCCCTCAAATTCTGTGCCAGTGCTTGATCTTAGTATGCTGGAAGATTGAGGGCATGCAATAACCTATTGATACCCAAAAATGATAGCTGGCGACTTGAATATCTTATCTATAGTTTCTTAATCATTTCTTACTGCTTGTTACTGCTCATTATTACCACTCGTTACTGCTTGTTATTACCGCTCATTACCACTCAGTTAACTTACAGTTTAGACCAAATGGCAAATCATTTTAATGTTTCTGAATGACAAATTACTCGAAAATTAATAAGCATTTGCGGATTAGTTCGAACTGAAACACAAATTGTCCTTAATTAATGGGGGGGATAATTAAAATGGAAAATGGGCGCTTATACGTTAATTAATCATAATTAACGCTAATCTGCGGGGAGGTGATTCCCCGATGGAAGACCTAAGCTTGACTTCTTGGATTATACCACCCACTGTACTGCCACTCCTGCGCTGTGTTGCCAGTTGTGTGCTGATTGTCCTTTGGCGAATATCATCCCTGTTTGTCCTTAGCTGTTCCCCAGTGTGCTGTGTCTGCCGCTGTGTGATATCCCTTCCTTTCCTGCTTTCCTCTAGTCATTTGCTGGCTGTCTGCTGCTATGCCTTCTCCACTCTACTTCATCATTGGTCGGTTGTCTATCGCCTTTGATCGTCTACTCCGAGCCCTTGCGTTTGTTACCGCACACATCCTTTGGGCTGCGCTATTACGTCTCACTTGTGAGCTAGTAGCTGAACGTGTACGTGACTTCAACATCCTCTGTGATCGTTAGGTCGCTGTTGTTGCCTAGATCCACGTTTCTAGAAGAATGTCCGGTGGAATGTTACACAGCAGTTGCAGACTCGGAAGGGGCAGAGGTCGGATCCTGTTCACTGGGACTGGAAGGAGGGCCAGCTGGGGGAGGGTTTTCTGCAGGTGAAGTAGTATTGATCCCATAATTAATGCAAAGGAACTTACCTGAGTCATTGTACAAGTCACAGCCATTGTCCGCTTGATCATCCAGGTCTTGATCCGGGTCGTCCCCTTGGTCGTCCCCCAACTCGTCATCTTCTGTGGTCTCTACATCTTCATCTACATTGGGGGCCCCTTCCATGGTGCTACTAGATAGATGGGTTGTAAGTATAGGCCCCATTGAATACATGACGTGACCTACGCGATTGGAAGCTTTGATCAATGGGCCTCTGAGATGGCAAGGGGCATTCTGCGCCCCTTCTTCGAGAAGTATGATCTCCATTGGTTGAAGCATGCGCCCCACACCTAGGCAATGGCATGGGTATTCCCGTGGGTAGTGAAAACATAACCCATACCCACCCCCGCACCGGTTATATACCCGCAATCGCAGGTACAGGTGGGTACCAGTACGGATGTGGGCGGGTACTGGTACGGGTGCGGTGTTACAAACTCACAGATCTGTAGTTACATTTTTAAAAAGCCTAATCTATCTACACATTATCTAGCTACAAGGCCCGCACCCTTGCTGTCCGAGTTGTTGAATCGCATTGCCGTCGCGTCGCCATTGTGTCGTGTCGTGTCGCTGTCGAGTCGAGTCGAGTCGAGTTGTGTCGAATTGTGTTGCCGTCGTGTCGAGCTCATGTTGCCGTCGTGTCATGTCATTGTGTTGTGTTGTGTTGTGTTGTGTTGTGTTGTGTTGTGTTGTGTTGTGTTGTGTTGTGTTGTGTTGTGTTGTGTTGTCGTCGTGTATTGCCGTGGTTGTGTGTTGTTGTTGTTGTTGTTGTGGTTGTGGTTGTGGTTGTGGTCGTGTGTTGTCGTTGGAGGTCGTGTGTTGTCATTATTGTCGTGTGTTGCTGTCGTCTTGCTATTGTCGCTGTTGCGTTGTCACAGGCCGTCGCGTTGATGGCTGCCGCTGCCTTGCCATCGTCACTGGTTAGTCAGTTGGAACAGGTCAGTTGGAATGAACAAAACCGGCAACCCCGGGCACGTTGGGAAAGGTTACTTCCCACACTTTAGAGTGACTCAGCATTGACCGGACCGGCATCAGCTCACTCCACCGCCAACTCACTGGCTGCCACGGCCCACTGGCACTGGCACGCGCAAACATCTCCGATGCAGCAGTTGAACGAACTTCCAACCACTGCAACGTGGTGTGGTGTGCCAACAACACCAGCAAGAATGGCAACTGTCAAGGCGACTCCGGCGATCAAGATGGTGATTCAACCATGCCCGTGGGCGGCGGCATCCAACTTGACCACTGGCACGCACAACAACGACAATAGCGGCATCGCAACATCAAACGACAACGACAACGACAACGGACAACGACAACGATGGACAACGACAACGGACGACAACGACAACGGACGACAACGACAACGACAATGGACAACGACAACGGACAACGACAACGACAACGACAACAGCAGCGGCAGTTGGGGACGCAACAACGACGGGGGGCAGTCACACGGCGGCGCTGCGGAGGGTCTTGTAGTTTGTCTTACAGTACTTGTTACAGTAGTTATGTTTTAATCTATACTATGGTGATGTTGTACACATAGTACACTAGCACTGCGGGTAATGACACGGGTGGCGGGTTGGCCAAGGTGCCACCTGTAGCCGTACCTGTCGCATCCCGTAGCCACAACCCGTGCGGGGTACCCGAACCCATGCCATTGCCTACCCACACCCACTTCATCCCATCTTTCTCAGATTGGGACAGCTCCACACGTCCATTTTTCGGGAAGTTGGCAATGGAGTTGAGTCGGTGACACGTGCGATAGTGGGAATGGAGGGAATAGGTCCACACAGCTGGGCTACCTGGTTTGCAAAGTGAACAGAAAACAGGGACATTGGAACAGGGAGATCTTTCGGAAGACTGCACAGTGTTCCTGTAGTTAAAACGGACCAGGTTTGGGCAGTTTGACTTGGTCTGATCCACTGAGTACCTTCCACCCGCGCTGCATCCCTTTGTGAGGTAGATGTTGCACATTGGGGCTGGACAGAGACATAAGCTGCAGCGCTCCTTGGAAGCGTTCAATTTTGCATCGTGCAGGATATGAGCACCCATGTGCTCTAGGACATGCTGTGTATTCTTCTGGTCTAGTTTCATGGGTGGCGCACACCTAGGGCAATCGGCTTGCCCATCAAGATCTGCCATCGTGTCATTTGACACGTTGCAGACGAAGCATGCCCCTCCTGAAGCCAGTCTATTAGTATTCACTGAGATAATAAGTCACAGCAATGCACCTGAGCTTTGGTATGGAAAGTTCTCCAACTGCTTGACAACTGGGAGACTCCTCCTATCCTGTTGCCTGAGTTCTTGAAAAAGATTGCATGACAGAGTTACTAAGAATGTGCTCTCAAAAAGAAATGTCGGCTTGCCCGGCTTTTGGACAGAAAGGGATGGGTTGATAGGATGAACCCCCTGACCAGGGATGTTGTCACACAACATGTAGCGTTTACCACGAACGCTAGCCTGACTTAGGCTTCGGAGGGGGTGGTGATCCTCTTGGTATGGTAGTTGCGATTGACACGAGCTTGCAGGAGGTCAATGGGATGAACTTGTAATGCTCCGTTACGATCTTCGTATCCGTGAAGGTCCTCTCCGATCGGTAGTTCGGAAGGAGGTGATGCGACTATGCGTAGGTCTTCCCAAGTGTCGTGATCGATGACGTACAAGAAGGTGTAAGGCGAGGCTACACGAGGGTTGAGGTAGAGGTAGACACGATGACAGATGCTTCCGACGGGATAGTTGTCCACTGCCACAAAGGGGGTTGGGATAAGTCACGAGGGATCCCCTTGGTCTTTAGGGATATGTCAGACGACTCACTTCAAGGGGGAGTACCCTTACAAAGTGAAGACTGGTAGTGGTATTTGGAAGAAGACCAAGATGCTGTTCTTGGTCTTCGCTACGTACTACTTATACAGATACTCGCGGGCTTTCAAGCACCGCTCCAAGAAGTACTAGCCAATAGCGTAAGTAGAGCAAACCCTAGTACGGCTATCCTAGTATGAGTCACATCGAGTCATGATCCGATCCGTTATCGTACACAATCACATGTGCCAGAGCTTACCCGGCTGACTGATCCTAACAAGTCCATGACGATATACTGCTGACGTGGTGTCATACCCTTGACATCAGTGTCCACTTCCGGGCCGGACGTAACATCACCCCCTTTTCAGGATCGGGCCCCAGACCAACCACGTATGATCTCCTCCCTGAGCGCCGCAATACACTGCCCTTCCTCTGCTCCCGGGCGGTAGGAGTCGCGCTCGTCCTCAATGTGTTTGATGGCATTGGCGCGCTGTAAGCAGAGCACGCACTGGCAGCGCATGCTTCCAAGCTTGTCCAGCTTGGTGATCTTCTTCTTCAGCTCCTCCTCCTTGGCTTCGTAGCCTGCCTGTAGGCACCGGTACCGATGTACCTCGGCCGTGATTGTCAGGTCGTGCATAGCCATGCAGGCCAGGTTGACCGACTCGCGGTATGCGCTGTTCTGGTCCAAAAAGACCAGGTCGTCGTTGGTATAGGTGGGAGTGGGCTCGTCGTATTGGGGTTTGGCCTGCACCGACTTGCCATACTGCTGGTCGCTGCCTCGTCGATAGGCTAGGACAAAGGGGTCCACCGTAAAGACGAGCTGCGTATACCAAGCTGGGTGCAGCCGGCCCTGAGCGTTGCATATCTGGAAGGGGATGAAGTGTACTCCCCTGTTGTGCTTGAATCCGACTGGTGGCGGTGTTTCCACCCGCTGTCAGGAAACTGGACTGTGTTCTTCCGCACGGAAGAGGCGCCACATCTCGGATCGTTGACCCGGCGGCAGGACCATTGGCTCTCCGTCTGTGGAGCATAGCGGCAGGGTTTCGTCGTGAGTAGTGGTGAGGTGAGTCCCATACGTGAGGTGGTCGTTGAGAGGACAATGCTCCTCCGACAGGTACCGGTCGTATGCTCGATCTTCTTGTATCTGAGCCTGGTCTTGACGGGACGGAGGTTGGGTTGGAACGTAGCCTTGCGGAGACGGGCTGCGTGTGCTGATTGCTGTAGGTGTTGGCGAAGGAAGGAGGGATGGAATGGGGGTAATTGGACGACTGGGGCTTGGTTGAAGGGGCTCGGGAAGTGACATGGGTGACGGTGGCACGTTCTGGATGATAACAGTAGGCTGGACTGAGATGGGGAGTAGGTCGTCGAGGACATAGTGGACTTGGACTGGAGAGTGGGACATGAGTAGATGGGAGTGTGGAAGTGGGAGATGGGGACGTCTCTTGGGAGTGTCCTGTGCTTATATGCACTTCTCTGGCGGGGTTTGAACGTTTGAACTCCTGAATGGCTTCGTCAGCGAATACGTCATCCTTCAAGACCCACTGATTATCGGAGTCCGGGTATCCACACCACTTGACCAAATACTGCAGTTTCTTTGTCTTGCCGAAGCGCTGAGAGTCTAGAATCTTCTCGACTTTGTATTCTTCTTCGCCATCAATCAGATCGGGCGGCGGGCGCTGATAGTTGGGTCCGTGTGTGGGAGTTTCGCGATAAGGAGTCAGGAGGTCCATATGGAACACTGGGTGGATGCTCCACTGCGTGGGAAGTTCTAGGCGATAGTTGACTGCGGACATCACCTGAGTGACCTTGAACGGGCCATGTCTTCTGGGCACAAGCTTTGTGGTTGGCTGGTTGGTACGTAGGTGGCGTCCTTCAAGCCATACAAGATCCCCTGTTTGGTATTTGGGTGTATCTTTGTGTTTGATCCACCCCTGCTGCGCTTTGATCATCAGTTCCTGGGCACGTGTTCTCGCCTCCTGGAATTGCTTGATGCGGAGTGCCACCTGTGGTATAGGGGATGGGCGATCAGTCCAGTCAGCGCGGGGGTTGTAGCCCATGAGGATATTAAAGGGGGATTCCCTGGTGGATTCGTTGGGCCAATTGTTATGTGTGAACTCTGCCATGGGTAGGTAATGTGTCCAATTGTCCTGTCTCTCGTTGACCCAGAATCACAGGTATTGTTCTAGCTATTGGTTGGTGCGTTCTGATTGCCTGTCTGTCCGTGGGTGATATGCCGTGGATATGTTTTGTTCGATGCCTAAGATTTTGCATAATTCGCGCGTGAACTTTGATGCGAATCAGGGGTCTCGGTCACTGATGATACGCGCTGGTAGTCCGAATCGGGTGAAGACATGTTTTACGTACAGGGCCGCAGTTCCTTCTGCACTTATCTCTTCAAGGCATGGGATGAATATCGCCGCTTTGGAGCAGTCGTGGTCCGTTACTGTCAGTATCGAGTCACAGCCATCCGCTTGTGGTAATTTGGTGATGAAGTCCAGGGCTATGGTTTCGAATGGCATTGCTTCCTTTCTGGGGAAGATGGGCTGTAGTGGTGCGTGCGTGGGTCGGTTGTTGACTTTGATTCATTGACAGTCGGCGCAGCCTTTGACGTAGTCTTGTGTTTCTTGCCGAAGTCCTGGCCACCAGTAGTATCGTTCTACCATTTTGATTGTCCAGTTGATCCCGGGGTGGCCATGGACTGGTGGGTCGTGATGCGCTTGGATGATGCACTGTCGTTCGTGTGCGTCTCCTGTGACTACGCGTCGTCCGTCTTTGTACCACGTGCCCTCAATTCTTTTCAGCTTGTGGGGGTCTACCCATCGCTTTACCATGGTTTCATCCTGGACGTATACCGGGTTAGCTGGTTCCATTTCCGTGATGTTGACGGTGTGTTGGGTGCGCGTTGGGTTGTCTGTTGTGTCGACTTCGGTGGCTCTGATGAACACGTGATCTGGGAATACCGTGACTTGTTCGTCGTCGTGTTCCCCTGGTCGTAGTCTGGTCGTCTTGACAGTGCGTTGGCACGTCTGTTTGCTGTCCCTTTGATGTGGTGAATCTCTATGTCGTATTCCGCAAGTTTGAGTACTTCCCTTGCTACGCGTCGGCTTATCTTTTGGGGAGATCTCCAGTATTGCAGGTTCATGTGGTCGGAGAAGACTTTGATCTTATGTGGTGATCCTGCGAGGTATTGTCTCCACTTGCGCAGTGCCTTTACAATTGCTAGGAGTTCCGGATCATAGATGTTGTAGTTTCTTTCTGCTGCGTTGAGGGTGTTCGAGTAGAAGGCAATTGGGTGTCGTTTGTTGTCTGTTCCCTTTTGGAGAAGGACCGCTCCAACTGCGTATCCTGAGGCGTCAACTTCCAGTTCGAATTGTTTGTCTAGTTCTGGGTGTTTGAGTACGGGCTCTTCTGTTACTAGCGCCTTGAGCTTGTCAAACGCCTGTTGTTGTTCTGTTCCCCATTGCCAGTCGGTGTCCTTGCGTGTGAGTTTGTTGAGTGGTCATGCATGTGTGGCAAAATTTCGGATGAAAGCATGGTAGAAGTTGCAGAAGCCTAGGAAGGATCGCACCTGTTTGACAGTTTTTGGTATGGGCCAGTCTGTTATGCCGGAAATTTTAATGGGGTCCATGCGAATCACCCCCTTTTCAATGATTACCCCCAGGTAATCGAGGGAAGAAGAGTGAAAGGTGCATTTCTCCATTTTGAGGTAAAGGTCGTTTTGTTCCAGGAGGTCCAATATATCGTGTACTGCTTCCGTGTGTGCTTGTTCCGTGGTTGATGTTGCTATGCCAATATCATCCATATAGACTTGAATGATGGTCCCCTTCTTCTTGTGGTGATCGATGAGGGGTTGACAGAGGGTGTTCATCATTTCTTGGAAGGTGGATGGGGAGTTAGTCATGCCGAAGTACATTACTACCAGTTCGAAGAAGCCGTATTTGGTTTTGAACGCTGCTTTGTACTGGTCGCCGTCTTTTACCAAAATATTGTTGTAACCTTGTTGAATGTCGAATTTGGAGATTATCCATCCTGTGCTTAGACTCGTGATGAGTTCTGGTATAAGGGGAAGCGGGTATTGGTTGCGTATGGTCCATTTGTTGAGTATCCTGTAGTCCTGTACTGGGCGTAGTTTTCCGTCCTTCTTTTTGACGAAGAAAAATGGGGATGCGTATGGGGATTTGGAGGGGCATATGTAACCTTTTGCCAGCTGTTCGTCCAGGAACTCTCGTAGTGCTTTGTCTTCTGCTTGGTTTACAGGGTATACCTTACAGTCGAATGAGTTGCAGTCGAATGAGTCGGGTGCGTCTGGTTTGAGTTCTATGGCATGGTCCCAGGGTCTGGAAGGTGGAAGGCGTTGGGATTCTTCTTCGCTGAATACTTTAGCGTGTCTTTTGTATTCCTTGGGTAGTTCCTTCTTTTCCATGTATTGTTGTGCTGATATTGCCAGGTCTGTTGCTGTTGTTTGTAAGTGTACTGGTAGGGATTCTTCTTCCAGTTCGTGGAGGGCCTATTTCTTGTTTTCTTCTTCGATTTCTACTATGAGTCGTCGAAGTTCCACAAGTCCAAACAGTTTGAGTGGGTTGGTGGTGCGAATTACGATGGGGTATTGTTTGGTGTCTAAGGTGGCTGTCGCCCATTGGATTCTGGGTTGGAAGGTTGCGAGCCAGGGGTACCCTAGTATGAGGTCTTCTCCTCCTACATTGGTGACCAGGAAGCGAATATCTTTGAGTTTTCCATCAGTTTGTACACTGAGGTCGACGCAGTGGGTAATTTTCCCTCCTTTGTTATGTGTTCCATCTATGTTCCATATATTGCGGGGACGCTCTAGTAATTTGGTTCCTAGGTGCATCCGTTTGACGAAGTCCGGGTGTATGAAGTTGTCAGTGGCTCTGGAATCCACTAGTGCTTTTCTTTCGGCCATGAAGTTACTCATGCGGATCGAAACTGGGACATGCATAGATTGATAGCGCGTTATGAACGACGAGTTACAATTGACTGCCCTCACCCAGACCGTTGGGTTCAGGCGCTTGGAAAATCCTGGCTCCCTGCCATATTCCGAGCGAACATTTCTCTTCCATCCTCTGGGAGTTCCGCAATTCTCCCCATGATCTCCTCTACTTGTTGGGATGAAGTGGCCCCTCGAATGGCTTGTACTGGTTCGTCGAGGTTGATGAGAGGTTCCCCTGTGACGCTCTGAGGAGCGGTGGGTACTTCTTCGATATAGGTGCTTCTGCCTTGGGGTGGTCCTTGACGCGCTTGGCGTGGTTGCTGGCATTCTCGTGAGAAGTGACCCTTTCTTCCGCAGTTATAACAGGTTACGTCCCTTGTGTTAAAGACACCTCATCCTCCTCTGCCTCTGGTGAAAAACCCTCCACAAGGCGGGAAAGGTGGCCTTCCCTGGGTGTAGTTCCTCCATTCCTGAGGGTTGTTTGGGTTTGCTTCTTCGGATCCGGCGACTCTAGCGCGGACTCTTCCTGGTGTAGTGTCCATAGCGTCAGGGTGGTTGCAGTATTGCTGCCATCCCTGGGGTTGGTTTTGCCTCAGGGGGGGTTGGAACCTTGCGGGTTGCTGCTGCTGTTGTCTGGGGCGTTGTGCTAGCTGTCTTCCAAAGCCGTCCACTCGTGCTTTCATGTGGAGGTATCGTTTCTGTTGCTCGATTAGGGCATTCTTCCATTGGTGGTACGTCACTGGGCTGTGGAATTGGTATGCGTTGCGGTATAGGTCGAGGGGTACACCTCTGGTGAATTTGTCGAGTACCAGGGGGTTGTCCAGGTGATAGTCAGCCTGTCGAACGAGTTTCTCGAACACGGTTACGTAGCTGTCAATGTCTCCTCCTGTCATCTTGAACCCTTTGTCTAGTTCCAACCTGGCGCGTTCTTGTTCCATGTTGTCTTGGAACTGTCGTTTGAAGGCGAGTTCTACGGTGTTCCATACCCAGGGGTTGCTTCTGTCTGGCCTCATTTCAATCCACTTCTGGGTTTCTGAGGTCCATTCTAGTGTTGGGGAAGTTCGGTCCCAGACCGATCCAAACTTGGTTTGAACCGAACCCAAACCGATTAAACAGTTTGGGTTTGGAAAATTCTGAAAATAAACCGAATGGTTCGGTTTGGGGTTTGGGACCCCCAAACCGATGCCAAACCGTTCCAAACCGATTAAGAAAAATTATTAAAAATTATTTTATATTTTGTCCTTAAACGGTTTGGTTTGGTTCAAACTGAGTTCAAACCAAGTTTGAACCAAGTTTGACTGTGTTTGAACCAAAATAAATGGTTAAATTTATTATTATTAAAAATATTTCATGTTTTTGGTGTCAAATTAAGTTTAAACCAGGTCTTAACTGGTTTGAACTCAGTTTGAACTCGGTTTGAACCAAACCAAACCAATTAAGAGGCAATTTAAAACACCTTTTTTTAATCGGTTTGAAACGGTTTGGAACGGTTTGGAGTGGTTTGAAGTGGTTTGGTTCCGGTTTGGGTCCGGTTTGGCGAAAATTAAATGGTTCAGTTTCCGGTTTGGCCCAAACTGGCCCAAACCAAACCAAACTGAACTTCCCCAACACTAGTCCATTCGTCGACTAGGGGTCCTTGGATGTAGGTGAGGAACATCATTGCTTTGATGTATGGGTTTTGTAGGCTTCGGTTGGCTATGTTTACTTGGGCGAATCGGTTCCATTGGGATAGGAAGGCTTGCACTTTGTCCCAATCTCCTGTGAATATGGGTGGTTCTTTCCCAATGAATCTGTCGGTGAGATGAGGGATGTCTGTGAATCCTGGGTGTGGTATGCCTTGTGTGTTGTTGCCTCCATCGTCTCCTCCTCCGCCTCCATTTCCCCCTGGGTTTTCATCCCCAGGGTCTCCTCCTGGTGGTTCCCTTTTGGGCTGTCGCAGTTGGTCTTGTGGCATGAAGAGGGCTGTCCTGATCTGGGCAGGTGCTTGGGTGGTGGTTGTGGATGTCATAACTGGGATGGACTTAGCAATATTTTCCAACGCTAGTTCCTCTTGTTCGTCCTGATGAATGTAGATGTCTTCGGGGTTGCTTGCGAGTGATGGGGATGGTGCTGGTGTCTTTGGTGTGGGGGATCATGCTGGTTCTTCATATTGTCCGTCGATGAGGCCCCACTGGTCTCTGGTAACTACGTTGCTAGCTAGGATGTCAAGGCAAAGTCCTCCTCTTGCGGGTCGGAGTACTTTGTATTTGTTATGGAGGTCGTCCCAACGGATTTCTGTCCAACAGGTATTTTCGAAGTTGAACTCTACGGGGATGATGTGTCGGTTGCCCTGTCGGTCAAAGTAATCGGTGACATAGCCTGGTATCTCTGCGTCGTCCTTCCAAAATGTGGCTTCTAAGTATCTCTTTGGTACGTTGCGTTCTCCTCGTCTGTCGATGTGGTATGGTCTAAATGGGACCCAGTAGTCCTTGGTTGTCTTGGTAGGATTGGCCACAGTTGGGATCTTGGTCTTAATGTAGCGTTTACCACGAACGCTAGCCTGACTTAGGCTTCGGAGGGGGTGGCGATCCTCTTGGTACGGTAGTTGTGATTGACATGAGCTTGCGGGAGGTCAATGGGATGAACTTGTAATGCTCCGTTACAATCTTCGTATCCGTGAAGGTCCTCTCCGATCAGTAGTTCGGAAGGAGGTGATGCGACTATGTGTAGGTCTTCCCAAGTGTCGTGATCGATGACGTACAAGAAGGTGTAAGGCAAGGCTACATGAGGGTTGAGGTAGAGGTAGACGCGATGACAGATGCTTCCGACAGGATAGTTGTCCACTGCCACAAAGGGGGTTGGGATAAGTCACGAGGGATCCCCTTGGTCTTTAGGGATATGTTGGACGACTCACTTCAAGGGGGAGTACCCTTACAGAGTGAAGACTGGTAGTGGTATTTGGAAGAAGACCAAGATGCTGTTCTTGGTCTTCACTACGTACTACTTATACAGATACTCGCGGGCTTTCAAGCACCGCTCCAAGAAGTACTAGCCAATAGCGTAAGTAGAGCAAACCCTAGTACAGCTATCCTAGTATGAGTCACATCCGTTATCGTACACAATCACATGCACCGGAGCTTACCCGGCTGACTGATCCTAACAAGTCCATGACGATATACTGCTGACGTGGTGTCATACCCTTGACGTCAGTGTCCACTTCTGGGCCAGACGTAACACAACACCTCCATTTGCAGGGACCAACACCAGTTGTGAACCTGGGTTGGATCGTCTTCAATGGTTGCCGGGACGAGGTGAAGTATTTGTGAATCCACTCTTGCTGTCGGGTTGGCAAGTAGATGGATGGGAAGCTCATTGAGGTCATCCTTTTCTGCAAACTTGAGTTGGTTGACCTGTGCCACGGCCAACACAACCAGGCCTTCACATTGAACCAAGATTGCAATGGGGTTGCCAATGCGAAGGGAGGGCCTGCCCAGGACACCATCGCTAGACATGATAATGTCTGCATTGATGACTCTACTACTCATTGAATCGAAACAAGGAAGTTGCTGGACATGTTTCAGGTGATCAGTAGAGGAACGACTGCTGTGGTTTGCCATTTGGTGCCGCAGTGCCTTTGCCTTGGTTGTCTTCTGACCCTGAATGAGGATTTCCGAGGTGCCATTGTTGTGAGGTGCCTCGTCTGCAATTGCATCTTCAATGTCACCTTCGTGTGTATAGGGTACCAATTGCGGTTCTGGACCATGCACGCCTTCTTCACTTACTTCTTTGATCTCGTCATGCTGGTTGACCATGAGTTCCCCAAAAGGAGAGAGCATGTCGATAGATCAGAGATGTCAACGAGTATCCACCAAATGAGTGTACTTGCAAGTGTGACTTGTTTGTGACGAGTACTCGTGCCCGCGAGTACACGCAAGTACGAGTTTCCTCTTTCGATCATGCGAGTACTCGTGTACTCGCGGAGTCACGTGACCATTTCCAGGTTTGCAAAGAAAAGAGTCAATGATTGTTTTATTGCACACTATGTAACTATTACAGTACTATCACTTGTAATATAACTACTGTGCTTGCAATCCGTGTCATCGTATCAGTGCCGCTGAGTCGTTGTTGGCCCATTGCCGGCATGTCGCGTTGTTCCATTGTCGACTCCGAGTCGTTGTCATTGTCAGCCATCATGCCACCTTTGTAAGTCGACGGGCATTGCCCTGTCGTCGTAATTGAATGACTCGTTGTCTGAGTCGTGGTTGACGGGCATTGCCCAGTCGTCGCGTCGATGGGCATTTGCCCATTGTTGGAACGTGATAAGTATGTAAGGACCTTATCTATAGCAGTTATGACATTACGGTAGTATGTTTTGTAGCAGTGCGACTGCCGTGCTACACCAAGTCAAGTGTAAGGTAAGATGAACTGTTGAGGGAGCACACTCAACTTAGCGCGGAGACAAGTCACGCACTAGACGTACAGTCACAGTGGAGGGCACAGAACTTATGGGTCTCTATGCAAGGCCCTGACTGCTAAGGTCACACTGTGGCACGCTGAGTGGAGAACCAAGAGGACAAGTTAGATTGGAAGAGGTAAGGTAGTACAGAGGAATACGCACCTGAGTGGAGAACCAAGAGGACAAGTTGGTTCCACTCAGGACGCTACAGGGAAGCTTATATACACTACTGCGGCTGAGTACGAACTGAGTCTGAACACTATTACTAAGTGTATAATAAGACTCCATGACTCAGGAGCTGACACGTCGTGTCTATTAATAGCGCTATCTATTGTGCTTACTGATGCATCTGTCATAGCGCTTACGAGCGGCTCCACTTTGCTGAGTAAAACCTAATACAGCAAGTAAGCGTAAACTACTAAGCATGTTCTAGATCCTTCCAGAACCTTTCATCCTTATCTACCAATCAGAACTCTTATATGTATAAGGGACCTAAGTCCCATGATCACGTGCACATGGGTGGCAAAGCCTTGTGACTAACTCAAAGTCTCTGTACTTCGGCCCTTTATATCTTCCTTATATAAATCCATATAAATACAGAAAAATAAGGAAAACAATATGTGTCCATGACATCACCCCCCTCCTTAAGGGTCGACGTCCGTGTTGGCCTCTGTGTACATATGAGAAGGTTGCCAAGGCAAGGACGTGTAAATGAGAGCAGCTATCTTTCTAGGTGCGCCCAGGTTAGAGGAGTGGAACTCCTGTACTTTATTCGGGGCATGCGCTAGATTTTTAGCCGGTTCCCAAGTATCCTCGCCTTCACTGTAACCTTTCCAGTGAACGAGGTATTTAAGAGTACGACCAAAGAGTTTGCTGTCTCTTATGTGGTCAACTTCGTACTCTTCTTCCCCTTTGACTGTGACTGGTTCGGGTGGAGGTGGCAAGAGCCCGTTGACTTCGTTTCCTTTGTAAGGGGAGAGGCAGTCTACATGAAATACATCATGGATCCGTAATGCAGGGGGGAGTGCAAGCTTGTAGTCGACATCACTTAAGACTTTAGTGACTTCAAATGGGCCCAACTGTTTGGGTCCCAGTTTGGACAACTGCTGATGTATCTTTATCTGCTTGGCTTGCAACCAGACTTTATCCCTGACATTGAAGACATATGGCTTGTGTCTTTGTTCAACGTCTGTCTGCATTCACCGTTTACTTAGGCGTAGAGTGGCCTCTGCATCCTTTCGAGAGGAAACTAGGTGTTGGAGACGTTTATCAAGCGTTGGAATACCAGTAGGTCTACCAGCAGGAATCGTGAAGTCAGGCGTATAGCCGTATAGTAGCTCAAAGGGTGTATGACCCGTGGCTGAGTTGAGTCTACTGTTGACTACGAATTCTGCTGTAGGGAGCAGGTCTGCCCAATTGTCCTGTCTCTTACTAATGAACAAGCGCAAGTAGACTTCTACTTCTTGATTTTTGCGCTCTACCTGTCCATTAGCTTGAGGGTGATAGGCTGTAGTAAGACCTGCATCTATTCCGAGTCGCTTATAGAGTGCCCGCATGCTCCTTGCAGCAAATTGGGGTCCCCTATCGCTGATGACTTTGCGAGGGATCCCATGCAAGGGGAAGACTTGCTCAAAGTAGATGGATGCTACCCCATCTGCCGTAATCTGAGAAGTCACAGGAAATAGATGGATCTGTTTTGTATAATGATCCACTATGTTGAGGATCATATCCTTTCCTCGTGACATGGGCAGCGGACCGATTAGATCGATTCCGACTAGTTGCCATGGACCCTCAGGTACTTCTTGCGGCTGGATAATAGCTTTGGGGTGCAGATCTTTGCGGTAGCGTTGGTAGTGTTGGGGAAGTTTGGTCTCAGACCAACCCAAACTGGGTTTGAACTGAACCCAAACCATTTTAAATGGTTTGGGTTTGGAGAATCCTGGCTCAAACCGAATGGTTTGGTTTCTGGTTTGGGGGTCTCAAACCTGGTTCAAACCAAACCAAACCAATTAAGAAAAAATATTAAAAAATATTTTATAAGTGCTCAATAAATGGTTTGATTTGGTTCAAACTGAGTTTGAACCAAACCAAACTGAGTTTAAACCAAATTTGAACCAAAATCAATGGTTTTTGGTCTCAAATAATTTGAAACAAAGTCTCAATTGATGAATTTGAACAAAATCAATTGTTTTTGCCTCAAACCAAGGTCTTAAGTGGTTCCTTAAGTGGTTTAAACTGAGTTTGAACTGAACTGAACTGAACTGAACTGAACCAATTATTTTTAATCGGTTTGAACCGGTTTGGAATGGTTTGGAATGGTTTGGAGCAGTTTGGTTCAGTTTGGGTTCAGTTTGGGCAAATTCTAATCAGTTTGGTTTCTGGTTTGGCTAAAATGGCCCCAAACCAAACCAAACCAAACTCCCCCAACACTAGGCGTTGGCATCGATCACATCCTTCTACGTATGAGCTTATAAAGCCTGCCATGCGTGGCCACCAGTAGTAGCGACTGACTAGCTCAATGGTTCCGTTTTTACCCGGATGTCCCATAGTAGTGCTGTCGTGGCATGACTTTACCACATCTCTACGTAGGGCACCGTCATTGGGTACATAGAGCTTTCCTCTATGGTAAACAAAACCGTCTTCTTCTTCCCACAGTGCAACTCCGTCTGTAAGAGCCTTGGGAGCGGTCTTTTGTAAGTTTTTAAGACCCTCTATGACTTCGGCTTCTTTTACAGACGCGAGTTTGATGCGACTGCCTAGGGAGTCCACTTCTGGGCGGAAGTGTGCTTGGGCGGCATTGAGGAAATGCTTAGGCTGTAACACCTGAACCTGGCGGTTATCCTCATTGTCCCGTATGTGGTCTTTCGAGAATCGACTGAGTGCATCGGCTTGCATAGTGTTACGTTCGGCCCAGAAGTGGACACTGACGTCACGGGTATGACACCGCATCAGCAGTATATCGTCATGGACTTGTTAGGATCAGTCAGCCAGGTAAGCTCCAGCGCATGTGATTGTGTATGATAACGGATCAGATCATGTCTTGATGTGACTCATACTAGGATAGCTGTACTAGGGTTTGCTCTACTTACACTATTGGCTAGTACTTCTTGAAGCGGCGCTTGAAAGCCCGCGAGTATCTGTATAAGTAGTACGCTGTGAAGACCAAGAACGGCATCTTGGTCTTCTTCCAATACCACTACTAGTCTTCGTTCTATAGGGTACTCCCCCTTGAAGTGAGTCGTCTGACATATCCCCTAGACCAAGGGATCCCTCGTGACTTATCCCTGTTCCCTCGTGACAGTGGACAACTATCCTATCGGCAGCACCTGTCACTGCATCTATCTCTACCTCAGCCCCCGTGTCGCATCCCCCTATATGTTCTTGTACGTCGTCGACCACGACTCTTGGGACGACCTTCGCATAGTACCAAGCCCTCCCCCGAACTTACCCTTGGGAGACGATCTACACAGATACAAGGACCATAACGGACACCTACAAGTCCATCCAGTGGACTTCCCACAAGCTCGAGTCAACCGCAACTACTACATCAAAAGGATCGCCACACCCACCGAAGCCTAAGTCAGGCTAGCGTTCGTGGTAAACGCTACATTAAGACCAAGATCCCAATCGTGGCCAATCCTACCAAGACAACCAAGGACTACTGGGTCCCATTCAGACCATACCATATCGACAGATGAGGAGAATGCAACATACCAAAGAGATACTTAGAAGCCGCGTTTTGGAAAGACGACGCAGAGATACCAGGCTACGTCACCGATTACTTTGACCGACAGGGCAACCGACACATCATCCCCGTAGAATTCAACTTCGAAAACACCTGTTGGACAGAAATCCATTGGGACGACCTTTACAACAAATACAAAGTACTCCGACCCGCAGGAGGAGGACTTCGCCTTGACATCCTAGCCAGCAACATAGTCACCAGAGACCAGTGGGGCCTTATTGATGGACAATACGAAGAACCAGCACCATCCCCCACACCAAAGACACCAGCACCATCCCCATCACTCGCAAGTAACCCTGAAGACATTTACATTCACCAAGACGAAGCAGAAGAGCTAGCACTGGAAAATATCGCTAAGTCCATTCCAGTCATGACCTCCACAACCACCACCCAAGCACCTGCCCAGATCAGGACAGCCCTTTTCACCCCGCAAGATCAACCACGACAACCAGAAGGAAACCCACCAGGAGGAGATCCAGCAGACAGAAACCCCGGAGGAGGAGGCAATGGAGACAGAGACAACGGAGGAGGAGACGACGCACAAGGCCTCCCACACCCAGGATTCGCAGACATCCCCCATCTCACTGACAGATTCATCGGCAAAGAACCACCCATCTTCACAGGAGATCGGGACAAGGCACAAGCATTCTTATCCCAATGGAATCGATTCGCACAAGTAAACATAGCCAACCGAAGCCTGCAGAGCCCATACATCAAAGCAATGATGTTCCTCACCTACATCCAAGGGCCCTTAGTCGACGAATGGACCTCAGAAACCCAGAAATGGATTGAAACCAGACCAGACAGAAGTGACCCCTGGGTATGGAGCGCAGTAGAACTCGCCTTCAAGTGACAATTCCGAGACAACATGGAACAAGAGCGCGCCAGACTAGAACTAGACAAAGGATTCAAAATGACCGGAGGGGATATTGACAGCTACATAACCGCATTCGAAAAGCTCGTTCGACAGGCTGACTACCGCCTGGACGACCCCTTGGTACTCAACAAATTCACCAGAGGCATACCCCTCGACCTATACCGCAACGCATACCAATTCCACAGTCCAGTAACATACCACCAGTGGAAGAACGCTCTCATTGAGCAACAGAAACGCTACCTCCACATGAAAGCACGAGTGGACGGGTTCGGGAGGCAGCTGACTCAGCGCCCCAGACAACAGCAACAGCAACAACCCGCAAGGTTTCAACCTCCCCAAAGGCAAAGCCAGGGATGGCAGCAATACCGAAACCACCCCGACGCTATGGATACCACGCCAGGAAGAGTCCACGCCAGAGTTGCGGGATCCGAAGAAGCAAACCCGAACAACCCACAAGAATGGAGAAACTACACCCAAGGAAGACCACCCTTCCCCCCTCGTGGAGGATTCCTCACCAGAGGAAGAGGAGGACGAGGTGTCTTTAAAACAAGGGATGTAACCTGTTATAACTGCAGACGAAAGGGTCACTTCTCACGAGAATGCCAGCAACCACGCCAAGCGCGTCAAGGACCACCCCAAGGCAGAAGCGCCTATATCGAGGAAGTACCCACCGCTCCTCAAAGCATCGCTGGGGAACCCCTCATCGACCTCAATGAACCCATACAAGCCAATCGAGGGGCTACTTCATCCCAACAAGTAGAGGAAATCATGGGTAGAATCGCAGAACTCCTGGAGGATGGAAGGGAGATGTTCGCTAGAAACATGGCAGGGAGCCAGGATTTTCCAAGCGCCTGAACCCAACGGCCTGGGTGAGGGCAGTCAATTGTAACTAGTTGTTCATAACGCGCTATCAATCTATGCATGTCCCAGTTTCGATCTGCACGAGTAACTTCATGGCCGAAAGAAAAGCACTAGTGGACTCCGGAGCCACTGACAACTTCATACATCCGGACTTCGTCAAACGAATGCATCTAGGAACAAAAATACTAGAACGCCCCCGCAACATATGGAACATAGACGGGACACATAACAAAGGAGGGAAAATCACCCACTGCGTTGACCTCAATGTACAAACTGACGGAAAACTTAAAGATATCCGTTTCCTGGTCACCAACGTCGGAGGAGAAGATCTCATACTAGGGTACCCCTGGCTTGCGACCTTCCAGCCCAGAATCCAATGGGCAACAGCCACCTTAGACACCAAACAATACCCTATTGTAATTCGCACCACCAACCCGCTTAAACCGTTTGAACTCACAGAACTTCGACGACTCGTAGTAGAAATCAAAGAAGAAAACAAGAAACAGGCCCTCTACGAATTAGAAGAGGAATCCCTACCGATACACCTATGAACAACAGCAACAGACCTAGCAATATCGGCACAGCAATACATGGAAAAGAAGGAACTACCCGAAGAATACAGACGACATGCCAAAGTATTCAGTGAGGAAGAATCCCAACGCATCCCACCTTCCAGACCTTGGGATCATGCCATAGAACTCAAACCAGACGCACCTGACTCATTCGACTGTAAGGTATACCCTGTAAACCAAGCAGAAGACAAAGCACTACAAGAATTCCTGGACGAACAACTGGCAAAAGGTTACATACGCCCCTCTAAATCCCCGTACGCATCTCCATTCTTCTTCGTCAAAAAGAAGGACAGAAAACTACGCCCGGTACAGGACTACAGAATACTCAACAAATGGACCATATGCAACCAATACCCGCTTCCCCTTATACCAGAACTCATTGCAAGCCTCAGCGCGGGATGGATATTCTCCAAATTCGACGTTCAACAGGGTTACAACAATATTTTGATAAAAGACGGCGACCAGTACAAAGCAGTGTTCAAAACCAAATATGGCTTCTTCGAACCAGTAGTAATGTACTTCGGCATGACCAACTCACCGTCCACCTTCCAAGAAATGATGAACACCCTCTGTCAACCCCTCATCGATTACCATGAAAAGAAGGGGACCATCATTCGGGTCTACATGGACGACATCGGCATAGCGACATCAACCACGGAACAGGCACACACAGAAGCAGTACACGACATATTAGACCTCCTGGAACAAAATGACCTCTATCTCAAAATGGAAAAATGCACCTTCCACTCTCCTTCCCTCGATTACCTGGGGGTAATCATTGAAAAGGGGGTGATTCACATGGACCCCATCAAAATTTCCAGCATAACAGACTGGCCTGTACCAAAAACTGTCAAACAGGTGCGATCCTTCCTAGGCTTCTGCAACTTTTACCGTGCTTTCATCTGAAATTTTGCCACACACGCACGACCACTCAACAAACTCACGCGCAAGGACACCGATTGGCAATGGGGAACAGAACAACAACAGGTGTTCGACAAGCTCAAGGTGCTAGTAACAGAAGAACCCGTACTTAAACACCCAGAACTAGATAAACAGTTCGAACTTGAGGTCGACGCCTCAGGGTATGCAGTCGGAGCAGTCCTCCTCCAAAAGGGAACAGACAACAAACGACATCCAATCGCCTACTACTCCAACACCCTCAACGTGGCGAAAGAAACTACGACATCTACGACCTGGAACTCTTAGCAATTGTAAAAGCACTGCGCAACTGGAGACAATATCTCGCAGGATCTCCACACAAGATTAAAATCTTCTCCGACCACATGAACCTGCAATACTGGAGATCTCCCCAAAAGATAAGCCGACGCGTAGCAAGGGAAGTACTCGAACTTGCAGAATACGACATAGAGATTCACCTCAAAGGGACAGCAAACGGACGTGCCAACGCACTATCAAGACGGCCAGACTACAACCAGGGAGAACACGACAACGAACAAGTCACGGTACTCCCAGATCACGTGTTCATCAGGGCCACCGAGATCGACACAACGGACAACCCAACATGCACCCAACACACCATCAACATCACAGAAATGGAACCAACTAACCCAGTGTACACCCAGGATGAAACCATGGTGAAGCGATGGGTGGATCCCCATAAACTGAAAAAGATCAAAGGCACATGGTACAAGGACAGACGACGCGTGGTAACAGGAGACACACACGAACGACACCACATCATCCGAGCACATCATGACCCACCAGTTCACGGTCACCCCGGAATCAACCGAACAGTCAAGATGGTAGAACAATACTACTGGTGGCCGGGCCTTCGACAAGAAACACAAGACTACGTCAAGGGATGCGCTGACTGTCAGCGGATCAAAGTCAACAATCGCCCCACACACGCACCACTAGAGCCCATATTCCCCAAACCAGAAGCAATGCCATTCGAAACCATAGCCCTGGACTTCATCACCAAATTACCACAAGCGGATGGCTGTGACTCCATACTGACAGTAACAGACCACGACTGTTCCAAAGCAGCGATATTCATCCCGTGCCTCGAAGAGATAAGCGCAGAAGGAACTGCGGCCCTGTACGTAAAACACGTCTTCACCCGATTCAGACTACCAGCGCGCATCATCAGTGACCGAGATCCCTGATTCGCATCAAAGTTCACACGCGAATTGTGCAAAATCCTAGGCATCGAGCAAAACATATCCACGGCATACCACCCACGGACAGACGGACAATCAGAACGCACCAACCAGTGGTTAGAACAATACCTGCAATTCTGGGTCAACGAGAGACAGGACAACTGGACACACTACCTACCCATGGCAGAGTTCACGCACAACAACTGGCCTAACGAATCTACTAGGGAGTCCCCCTTTAACATCCTCATGGGCTACAACCCCCGCGCTGATTGGATCGATCGCCCATCCCCTATACCACAGGTGGCACTTCGCATCAAACAATTCCAAGAGGCTAGAACGTGCGCCCAGGAACTGATGATCAAAGTGCAGCAGGGGTGGATCAAACACAAAGATACGCCCAAATACCAAATAGGGGACCTCGTATGGCTCGAAGGGCGCCACCTACGTACCAACCAACCAACCACAAAGCTTGCGCCCAGAAGACATGGCCCGTTTAAGGTCACTCAGGTGATGTCTGCAGTCAACTATCGCCTCAAACTTCCCACGCAGTGGAGCATTCACCCAGTGTTCCATACGGACCTCCTGACTCCTTATCGCAAAACTCCCACACATGGACCTAACTATCAGCGCCCGCTGCCAGATTTGATTGATGGCGAAGAAGAATACGAGGTCGAGAAGATTCTAGACTCTCGGCACTTCAGCAGGACAAAGAAACTGCAGTATTTGGTCAAGTGGCGCGGATACCCGGACTCCGATAACCAATGGGTCTCGAAGGATGATGTCTTCGCTGACGAAGCCATTCGGGAATTCAAACGTTCAAACCCCGCCAGAGAAGTGCATATAAACACAGGGCAATCCCAAGAGACGTCCCCATCTCCCACTCATACACTCCCACCTACTCATGTCCCACTCTCCAGTCCAAGTCCACTATGTCCTTGACGACCTACTCCCCATCTCAGTCCAACCTACCGTTATCATCCAGAACACGCCACCATCACCCATGTCGCTTCCCGAGCCCCTTCAACCAAGCCCCAGTCGCCCAGTTACCCCTGTTCCATCCCTTCTTCCTTCGCCAACACCTATAGCAGTCAGCACACGCAGCTCGTCTCCGCAAGGCTACATTCCAACCTGACCTCCGTCCCGTCAAGACCAGACTCAGGTACAAGAAGATCGAGCATACGACCGGTACCTGTCGGAGGAGCATTGTCCTCTCAACGACCACCTCACATATGGGACTCACCTCACCACTACTCACGATGAAACCCTGCCGCTATGCTCCACAGACAGAGAGCCAATGGTCCTGCCGCCAGGTCAACGATCCAAGATGCGGCGCCTCTACCGTGTGGAGGAACACAGTCCAGTTTCCTGACAGCGGGTGGAAACACCACCACCAGTCGGGTTCAAACACAACAGGGGAGTACACTTCATCCCCTTCCAGATACGCGATGCTCAGGGCTGGTTGCACCCAGCTCAGTATACGCAGCTTGTCTTTACGGCAGACCCCTTTGTCCTCGCCTATCGACGAGGCAGCGACCAGCAGTATGGCAAGTCGGTGCACGCCAAACCCCAATACAACGAACCCTCTGCCACCTACACCAACAACGACCTGGTCTTTCTAGACCAGAACAGCGCCTTCAGCGAGTCGGTCGACCTGGCCTGCATAGCCATGAACGACCTGACAGTCACGGCCGAGGTACACCGGTACCGGTGCCTCCACGCGGGCTATGAGGCCAAGGAGGAGGAGTTGAAGAAGAAGATCGCCGAGCTGGACAAGCTTGGAAGCATGTGTCGCCAGTGTGTACTCCGCTTACAGCGAGCTAACACCATCAAGTGCATCGAGGACGAGCACGACTCTTATCGCCCGGGAGTGGAGGAAGGGCAGCGCATCGCCACACTCATGGAGGAGATCATGTGTGGTCGGTCTGGGGCCCGATCCTGAAAAGGGGGTGATGTTACGTTCGGCCCGGAAGTGGACACTGACGTCACGGGTGTCACGGCGCAGCTGGGACGTGACCCGGAAGACGACAAGTACGACCCGCAGCGCGAGAACGAAGTGCGCACGGCGACGGCAGTGCTCGAACGCCTGCTCGGAGCGTGGGAATACGAGACGGATCACGTGCAGACGGCACGCGCGGTGAGCTCATACGCCCCTCACCTGTCCACGCACTACCAAGAACCCTGGGAATAGGGACATCTTATCGGCCGTCACGTGACCCCGGCACGTGACCTGCCTTGGAAGATCGAAGAAGAATCCGAAAGAGCCCAGATGAGCTTGTGCCTGGGTTTAGCTTGTGATTGTGAGTCCGGATGTGATCCGGCTGTGGACTTGGATGTGGGGCGCCTCTAGGCCCTTATCTCTTATCTCTTATCTCTGACTCATGCCATGAGGGCCTTATGCCATTGGCTTCTCGTATTAGGGTTTCGGATTCGGGCTGAGCTTGAAAGCTCCCCCTTGTAGTATAAGTAGAGGGCTTTGGACGCGTTAGAGTCCTTAGCTTTGATATCTTGTGTAATACCTTCCCCTTCGCCGGAGTTGGTTCTTAGGGCACAGAGTGTATAGCAGCTTGATTCCTCACTGTCTCATCCCTTCCTTTGTCATCTTTGCTAGTTGGCTGGAGTTATCGCCACTACGCGTTCCACTATAAGTCGTGCTTATCCCTGCCGACTTCTATCATTATCGACGATTGACTTGGGTCCTTGGACGGTGAATCCCCTTGGATGAAGCGAACAGGCGACGAGGTCACGTGACCTGGCAGACGTCCAGAAGGAACGTAACAATGGGTATGACACCGCGTCAGCAGTATATCATCATGGACTTGTTAGGATCAGTCAGCCGGGTAAGCTCCGGCGCATGTAATTGTGTATGATAACAGATCAGATCATTGATGAACAGTAAACATAGAGGACATACTCACAGTGACAAAGTAGACTGTGGTGAGATATGTGGTAAACTGGAAGCAGCAACAGAGTAGTCTTGCAAGTGAAGCAGATGTGGAGTCTGGCACACAACAGATGAGAACTGGTGTTTTATACAACAGAGGGAGACATACCTGGCACACAACAGATGAGAACTGGTGTGGTGCCAGAGCGTACATGGTACTCTACTTATACTGCTACAGGGAGTGACGGTAGTAACACAGGTCACAGTAAATACAAGGAGCGTTGTTCTACAGAGGGACACAAAGGAGTGTGCTGAAGGAGAACAAAGGCGCAAAGAACAATAGAAGTCTAGACTGATGATATCATAGTGACATCACAATAAGGATAGAACAAAAAGGAATGAGTACAAGGACGAAATACAATAGGAGTCCAGAGGAGTCCATGATGTCATTGTACAGTGATGTCATAGATAAGAAAGTCCGAGATTGTAAAGATCATAGTAATCTAATCTACATAAGTCCAATATATCTTATCTAAAGCAGTCCGTTATCTGCGTGTCCATACAAGCCGCTAAGTGCGCGCGGGTCACTTATCAACATCTCCCCGTGATCAGCAATCTAGGGTTAGCACAAGCCCATGTCAATATTGTGTTGTTGGAGCAGGGTGCGCGCGAGCGACTTGGTAAAGCCGTCTGCAACCATTTCCAGAGTAGGGGTTCTAATAAGAGTGATGGTCCTCTTTTCGATGTACTCCCTAATGACATGATGCCTAATGGCAATGTGCTTCGATCGCCTCCCAGTGACAGGGTTCAAGGCCAAATCAATGGCACCCTTATTGTCACCATGCAATGGGATGGGGTCGTCGACCTCGTACCCGAGTTCCAAAAGGAAGCTCTGATACCAAGCGGCTTGGTTGGCCGCATCGGTCATGGCCATGTATTCCGCCTCTGTAGTGTTTTGGGCCACTGTCTTTTGCTTTCGCGAGGACCAGCTTATTGCACCATTGGCTAAGAGGAACACATAACCCGAAGTGGAGTGTCTGTTGTCAACCTGGTCACCCAGGGAAGAGTCAGAGTAGCCAACAAGGCCGTCTCCACTGGCGCCATCGTAGACTATCCGCATATCCACAGTGCCTACTAAGTAAGCCAGGACATATTGCGCAAGTCGCAGATGTTGGGGGGAAGGATTCGCTGCGTACTGCGCCAGACGTGACACAGCGAAGGAAATGTCCGGTCTAGTGCCAATCTGAACGTACAGCAGACTACCAATGAGTGACTGGTAGTGCGTAATGTCAGAGGCAGTAGCCTGACCCGTATATTTATGAAGGTGCTCGTCAGCACCAGCGGGCAGGGGTGTGGAGTGTGGTGTGGCATCAGACATGCCAAAGCGTTCAAGGACATCCTTGACATAGCCAGACTGGTCTATTTCGATGCGTCTGAGGGAGCGGTCACGCACAATGCGCATACCAAGATATGACTCTATCTCCCCGAGATCTGTCATCTCATAGCGCTCAGAAAGATCCGACTTAAGACGCTTGATTCTCTCTAGAGAAGCACCCAAAATTGTGATGGCGTCAACGTAAACGATAACGAAGAGTGGTCCATCCCCCTCTCGTTGAGGCAACACATATACGCCAGCATCGGCAAACGTCCGTTTAAAGCCGAGTGCTAGTAGCACTCCATGGAATTGCAAGTTCCATGCACGGGAGGCTTGTTTGAGACCATATATCGCCTTGACTAGGCGACACACCTTCGTCTCTGCACCAGTGGTGATGAATCCTTGTGGTTGCTCCATGTAAATCTCCTCGTCAAGCACGCCATTGAGGAACGCAGACTTGACATCCATCTGATGGATGTGCCAGTCCTCCAGCGCGGCCAACGCCAGAAGTAATCTCAGCGACTCGAATCGTGCGACGGGAGAGAAGGTTTCATCAAAATCAATGCCAGGGATTTGCGTAAACCCCTTAGCCACCAAGCGAGCTCTGTAGCGGCCATCCGCCTTGAGCTTGAAGACCCATTTGGATTTTACTGCCTTGCGATTAGGCGGGAGATCTACTAACTCCCATGTGCCATTTTTGGCGAGCGCATCCATCTCATACTGACACGCCGTTGTCCACTCACCTGCATCCACAGACCGCATGGCCTCTGCATAGGATGCAGGATCTCTTCCGACATAAGCTGCAGCTAACAGCTCTGCAAACCCCAACCGTCTACCACGTGTGGCCACATTATCCGCTGTGAAGTAGCGGGGGTTGGGCACTGGTGCACGGGCAGAGCGTCTTGGTGCACTGTCCATCTCACGCAACAGCTGACTACGCTGTGCACGGTCCTCAAAGCCACCAGGCATATCTGGTGAGGGAGGAGGGACATTGCGCATGATGCGCGTTGCACTTTGGCGCGGTGGTGGAGAAGTCAGAGGGGGCTGTTCACGCTTAGGTGTGACAGGAAGAGTGGGTGGGGCAGGTGGTGGTGGCGTGTGTGGGCGCTCTTGTTTAGGGTCTAAAATGTCTTCAACATCCTCCTCACTGCTATCAGAGTGTGCAGGGGAGGGTGCTCGCTGTGGTGGTAACGCCGACGTGCTAGGTACGGCAATTACTGGTGTAGGTAGTGGTGGTGAAGCCACTTGAGAAGGTGGTGGGTGTGTCTCAGCACCTTGGAGGGACGGGAAGCTGCTCTCGTCGAATGTCACATCCCTGGACAAACGGACAGAGCGGGTTTGGCGGTCCCAGAGCTTATAGCCCTTTGATTCGGGCTCAAACCCAATAAGCATGACCTCAATGGCCTTCGCATCCAATTTGCGACGCTTATCAGCGGGTACGTGCATGTACCCCTTGCATCCAAAGATGCGTAAGTGTGAGACATCTGGTACCTTGCCAGAGTACCAGAGCTCATAGGGTGTGCGCCACTTAAGCGTACGGGTGGGGGAGCGGTTATAGATGTGTACCGCAGTGCTCATAGCATGCTCCCAGAAGCCTTTAGACATGCCAGCTGTGTGTAGCATGGCCATTGCCTTATCCGTAATGGTGCGGTTAAACCGCTCGGCTTTCCCGTTCGACTGTGGTGAACCTGGCATCGTAAGGTGATGCTCTATCCCTCTCTGCTTTAGAATGTCCTGTACTTGGCTCGCCATGTACTCGCCTCCACGGTCAGAGTGGAGTGCGCGCAGTTTATGGGACGTCTGGGTTTCACCCCAGGCCAAATACATCTGCAGCGCCTTCACAAACTGATCCTTCGACTTAATGAAGTACACCACTGCATGCTTGGAGTGGTCATCTATGAAGGTGGCGGTGTACGCGGAGCCTTGCAGGGACTGAGTTTGCATTGGACCGGCGAGGTCACTGTGTACAATCTCAAAAATACGGGTTGTCCTTTTGGTGGAGGACGCAGAGAAAGGTTGGCGAGTGGATTTACCCAACTCGCACCCACGACACACAGCAGTATGCGTGGTAGAGCTGTCAATGTCCATGCCAGTAGTGGCAGAGGGACCGTACGACTTGAGAGCAGCAGAGGAGATGTGTCCCATGCGCTGATGCCAGATATCAAGAGTGGTGGCAGCACTTTTGGCGTGAGCATTGAGGCCAATGCTTGAAGCGTCCAACCAATAGAGGTTGTCCTCCAAGTAGCCAACAGCTACACATTGCTTTTTAACAGATATTTTAAATGAGCCACTGTCAAAGGCCACTTCCGCACCCTTTTGTGCTAAGGCACGCGTCGACAAGAAGCGTGTCTTCACCTGTGGAAGGTGTAGCACATTGCTGAGGGTGATGGGAAGGCCCTGGCTCGTAGTGAAGACGACGGAGCCTACACCAACTTGGTCGATGGTGGACTTGTCCCCAAGGCGCACAGCACCTTTGCACGGGGTGTAGTCCTTGAAATCGGACCGATGTGGTGTGATGTGGTGTGTGGCACCACTGTCCATCATCCAACGCACACGCGAGGCAGCATACAAGGCAACTCCAACTGCATTGTCCGCCCAGTTAATGGCGGGCTCATCATCGACCTCCTTAATGGAGGCGGTGGTAGGTACTAATACATGAGAGTTGGCAGCCTTGTTGCCGGTGTCCTTCAGCTTCCCCGCAGCTTCATCCTTCTTCCTCTGCCTACAATCAGGCTTGATATGCCCCTTTTTGTTACAGTAGTGGCAGGTAAGTTGAGAATGGTCTCTCTTCTTACATGGGCCACTGCTGGTGGGCCTGATGGGGGCAGCCTTGTTGAGGGAGGAGCCAGAGGGGCCAGTACGACGCGCCTCCTCAGAAACAATGCGCGCAATTATTTCAGCGTGCTTTAGTTTGGAGGGGGCACCACTGGCGAGGATGGTTGATGCCAGAACCTCATAGGAGCTTGGCAGGGCGTGGAGAAGAATAAGACAGAATTGGGTGTCAGTGACACCCATCTGTGCGTTGGTAAGGCCGACCCGCAGCTCATTGAGCTTGGCCAACTGAGAGGCCATGGGCGCGGAGTCGTCGAGGTGGGCTTGGGTGAGTTGGATCCACAAATTAAATATGGTGGTGCTGCCGCTAGCACCAGCATAGACATCCTTCAGCTTGTCCCACTTTGATTTGAAGGTGGGATAGGACAGGGGGTCGGCAACGAGAGAGTAGACGTCGGGTTTGAGATAGAGGCGGAGGTACGCCTTTGCCCGACGCTGGACAGAGTCCCACTCATCAGAGGTGACTCCAGTGGGGGGAACCTGGAGGTAGAACACATCCTCCGCTTCGTGCAGCGTGAGGATTGCCTCCAAAGTCCCAGACCACTCATTCCAGTTTGACCCGTCAAACCTGCTGAGGTGGATGCCTGAGGGCATGCCAAAGGAATTGCCATAGGCATTGGCGATGCGTGAGGAGGGTGTGGACCCAGTTGGAAAAGGGGGGAGTGAGCCCCCTGCTGTGGCGCCTGCAGCCGCACCGGTGGCACCAGTGGGCGAGGCAGCGCAAGATGATTGGCCAGACATAGGGATGATTTATCTATCGCCGAGGAGCAGTCAGCGACAGTGCTTCATAACAGTTGCAAGATATGGTGGGGTAGTCACTCCTGTCTGTGAATCTGTAAGGCCAGAACGCTAACACGTCCTGCCTCCTGAGGTATGCCAGTGATATAAGGGCTAGGCCCAGGTTGGATTATCCCTTTGCCATACTAGGAGCCAGCTGCCAGCCAGGATGTGTCTAAGACACGGCTCACTAGTTTGCGTCAGGGGGATATGGAATGATGTCTTTCAGAGCCCAAGGCTGTCTACCTCAGCCTTCTCGGCCTGTTGGTTGCCTCATCGCCACAAGTGGCTTCACTGAATCCTTTCCCATTGCCGCTACAAGGCAGGAGTCTGGTTGCAGAACACCATAAGGTGAACACCCCCCAGAGTCTGAACCAGGTTTTACACTCCCATGGTGAGGAGATCCTGCGCCCAGTGTGGAGCACCAGAGACAGCTGGCGCTAAGCTCCACAATACACAGCCCAGTGGGCCATGCACACCTGGATATGGATTAAGGGGCTACCAGATCCAATCTCCTTGCGCATAGCGCAGGGGCTAGGAAAACAGTGGGGGTGAAAGTAGGACTACTGGGCAGTACATGTACAGGAGGTTCCTCAGCAGTGACAACTGACGCCTCAGTGTCCACTGCCTTGGGCAAGGCTGGTGAGGCCCCAGACAGACCTTGACCTGGTGTGTGATCCTAGGAACACAGTGACCAGCCAAGTGGAGTGGCTTGGGCACCAGGGCCCATAACCTGATGAACAGTAAACATAGAGGACATACTCACAGTGACAAAGTAGACTGTGGTGAGATATGTGGTAAACTGGAAGCAGCAACAGAGTAGTCTTGCAAGTGAAGCAGATGTGGAGTCTGGCACACAACAGATGAGAACTGGTGTTTTATACAACAGAGGGAGACATACCTGGCACACAACAGATGAGAACTGGTGTGGTGCCAGAGCGTACATGGTACTCTACTTATACTGCTACAGGGAGTGACGGTAGTAACACAGGTCACAGTAAATACAAGGAGCGTTGTTCTACAGAGGGACACAAAGGAGTGTGCTGAAGGAGAACAAAGGCGCAAAGAACAATAGAAGTCTAGACTGATGATATCATAGTGACATCACAATAAGGATAGAACAAAAAGGAATGAGTACAAGGACGAAATACAATAGGAGTCCAGAGGAGTCCATGATGTCATTGTACAGTGATGTCATAGATAAGAAAGTCCGAGATTGTAAAGATCATAGTAATCTAATCTACATAAGTCCAATATATCTTATCTAAAGCAGTCCGTTATCTGCGTGTCCATACGAGCCGCTAAGTGCGCGCGGGTCACTTATCAACAATCATGTCTTGATGTGACTCATACTAGGATAGCTGTACTAGGGTTTGCTCTACTTACGCTATTGGCTAGTACTTCTTGAAGCGGCGCTTGAAAGCCCGCGAGTATCTGTATAAGTAGTACGCTGTGAAGACCAAGAACGGCATCTTGGTCTTCTTCCAATACCACTACTAGTCTTCGCTCTATAGGGTACTCCCCCTTGAAGTGAGTCGTCCGACATATCCCCTAGACCAAGGGATCCCTCGTGACTTATCCCTGTTCCCTCATGACAGTGGACAACTATCCTATCAGCAGCACCTGTCACCACGTCTATCTCTACCTCAACCCCCGCATCGCATCCCCCTATACGTTCTTGTACGTCGTCGACCACGACTCTTGGGACGACCTTCGCATAGTACCAAGCCCTCCCCCGAACTTACCCTTGGGAGACAATCTACACGGATACGAGGACCATAACGGACACCTACAAGTCCATCCAGTGGACTTCCCACAAGCTCGAGTCAACCGCAACTACTACGTCAAAAGGATTGCCACACCCACCAAAGCCTAAGTCAGGCTAGCGTTCATGGTAAATGCTACACATAGAGTCTCCTTTCTTGTAAGTGATTTTGAAGGTGAAGTGACTTAAATATAACGCCCAGCGTGCTTGCCGGCGATTTAAGTCTTTCATGCTTGCCCACCATTCCATGTTCTTATGGTCGGTGATCACTTCAAAGGAGATGCCTTTGAGGAAATGTCTCCAGTCCTCTAAGGCACGGATTAAGCCGAGCATTTCTCTGTTGTAAATCTCATAGTTGCGTTCTTCTTTGCTCATTGACTCTGAGCGATACGCAACTGGATGCCAAAGACCATCTGGGTACTTTTGAGTAAGTATCCCGCCAGTAGCAAATCCTGAAGCATCAGTCTCGACTCGCGTGGGGAGGTTTGGGTCATACACCTTTAGAATAGGTTCTTGTACAAAACACTCCTTTAGCTTGTCAAAGGCTTCCTGCTGTTCAGAATGCCAATGCCATGGAGTGTCCTTCTTCATGAGGTCATGTAAGGGTCGGGCAATGGCCGCGAAGTCCTTGATGAACCTCCGATAGAAGTTGGCGAACCCAATGAAAGCTCTAACCTCTTTGAGCGTCGTGGGTGTGGGCCACTCCCTTACTGCAGAGACCCTGCCAGGGTCCATCTGCATTTCTCCGGGACAGATAATCATCCCTAAATACTCCATTTCGTGTTTCTCGAAATCGCATTTCTCTGGTTTGAGATACAAGTCGTAGTTTTGGAGACGTTTGAGCACTTCGCAAACTATGCAACGGTGGTGCTCTAAGTCTCGGCTATAGATGCGAATGTCATCCATGTAGACTGCAACTTCTCCTTGTGCGATGAGATCAGCGAATACAGCGTTCATGAGGGCTTGGAAGGTGGCGGGGCTGTTTGTCATGCCAAAGTACATCACTTTTGGCTCGTACAACCCACGGTTGGTGACAATAGCACCCTTCCATTCATCTCCAGCTCGGATTCGAATATTATGATAGCCCCATCTAACGTCGAACTTTGTGAAGTATTCAGCTCCCTTCAACCGGTTGATAATGTCGGCAGTGAGCGGAAGAGGATAGCGGTTTTTAATGGTGATTTTATTAAGCCGCCTGTAATCCTGCACTAGACATAACTTTCCGTCCTTTTTCTTTATAAAGAATACTGGTGAGGCCATCAGTGACTTTGATGGGACCAGGTATCCTTTAGAAATGTGCTCTTCCAGGAATTTGTCTAGTTCCATTTGCTCGTTTGGTGACATGGGGTACGATTTGACTTTCCAGTGCTTGACTGCATCTGGTTCTAAGTCTATGGCGTGATCCCATGGTTGATGCTCGGGGAGCCTCTGGGATTCCTCCTCAGAGAATACTTTTGCAAAGTCTCTATAGTGTTTTGGCACCATCTCTTCGAAGGTTTTCTTAGGCTTGGCGGCTGTGGCTTTCTCTGCGATCTGTTGAGAATATGTGAAGCCTGCCAGGCAGAAAACTTCGTCTTGGGCCGTGTCTAACACTTTCTCCGCAAGGAGATGGCGACGTTCCATACGGTTCACCATAATGCACATCACCTCTATCTCAAGCTCCGGTTGTGCTATTTCAGCGGTGGAGTTGAGACGCATAGTGCCTTCCTGCCAATCTATGTTGGGGTTCCGTAGTCTGAGCCAGGGTAGTCCCAATATGACGTTCTCTGGGCCTAGTGAAGTGACTAAAAAGTCGTGGCTATCTTCGCTAGGGCTGACTTGTAGAGTAAGTCTGACTTTATGGGTGATACTACTGGCTTCGTTGAGTGTCCCATCTATATTGTATAGGGTGATGGGATGCTCAAGAGGAACCTGCAACATCTTATGGCGGTCAGCGTACTTCTTGTCCAGGAACAATGAAGTTGCTCCAGAGTCTACCATTGCTGCTACTTTTACAGTACGATGACGTCCTTTTAAATACACAGAAATATGAAAATGTGATTTTTTATCTTTTGTTTTGGGAATAAAAGTTGAAGACAGTGCTGCATCAGAAATCATCACGTGCGGCGCTGCTTCGAAAGAAAGTGGAGCAACAGGAACACTACTAATATTGTTCATCTCCAAGGCAGATGTAGATGTGGTTTCAGAAAGTCCAGAAAGAGAAACATCACTACTATCTAACTTACAGGTAGAGGAAGAGATTGTATGAATTACAGGAGATGAGTCCGAAACAAGGCAAGAAGAACGTAAACATATTTTACAACTACATGAAGCCGAGTCATCTACTGTATAGGGGCCGGTCGCAGCTATATGTGACCCCTGAACTAAAAAGCCGCCCGAATAGTGTCCAGCTGTTCTTGTTGGCTTTTCATCAACTCCAATAACTTAGCTACGTCTACCTGTGGCGCCTTTGCTGGAGCTGTACTTGTTGAAGCGACTGCTGCTGTGGTATTCGAGGATGATGAAGGTGGGCTAGGGGATTCCGTAGTTGCTGCAGCTTTCACTTTAGCTGGTTTCCCCATCTTCTTCACTTGACAGACAGTGCTCCGGTGTCCAACCCTTTGACAGTGGTTGCACATGTCTCTTTCGTGGTTTCCATCCTTCTTGACGTGCTTGGTTGATCCACAACCGTAGCACTTGCCTTTCATCCACTTCTGGTACTCTGCAACGGTTTTGAAGATTTCCCCTTTCTTCTGTGTGCCTTGCTGCTGACGCGTTGCGTCTACTTGCATGGCGTTAGGGTCCAGGGGATGTGCGTTGTGAGATGTAGAGGGTTTCCCGCTCTTTTCGTTTCTGTGCTGACGTATGCGCAGGTCAATGGTTTGTACGGCTTTCTTCAATTCGTCGTAGGTTTTCTGGGGGAGGTTGGACCATGACAAGACGTCCTTGATGTCCTCGTTGAGTCCATCGTAGAACCTTGTATGTAGGTCTGCCTCAGACCACCCAGTCTGCCCCGAGTACTGCTCAAATACTGATGTATAGTCAGAGGCTGGCTTCTTTCCTTGTTTGACTTTCTTCAGCTCCTCACGAGCTGTTTCCTTGACGTCCAGAGGGCTGAACCTGCGGTTAAACTGTTCGGTGAACCCATCAAAGGTTCCTCCGAACGGAGTTCCACCTGCGTTGGCCTGCTCCAGAAATGGGAGGGCCCAGGTTTTTGCGTCTCCTTCCATCAAGTTCAGAGCTGCTGCGATCCAGCGGTGCTCATTGATGTACCACTTGTTATCTGCGGCACTCCAGGTGTTCATAGCGTCTCCAGATGATCCTGCCCAGTTACGGAAGGTGGCAAGGAAGTGATGGGCATCTGTAGAGTCGCCTTTCCCATCCCAGGCTTTGGGATGGGCCACTACTTCCTTTTGCTTTCCGGACGAGGGGCAACTCGCGCCTATGGTTACTTGGGTTGTCAGGTTGGTGACCTGTTGCGCAAGTTGACCCATGGCGAGGCCCAATTGGTTGATGAGTGCTAAGCAGTCATCGATAGTGGGTGGTGGTACAGGAACTGGAGGGACTGTGGGGGGTAATGTGGAACTGCCAGGGTTGCTAGCCATTTCGTCTAGCTTTTTCTGTCTTTCTTTCCTTTCTGCCTCTTCTTGTGCCTTTTGAAAGTTGTCTAAAAGAACAAGCTGTTCGTCTGGCGAGATCTCGTCCCAATCTTGGATACGAGAGATGAATTCCTTCTCTGCTTTAGTTGGGGGAGGAAGGGCGAATTTCAAGCGAGCTCCTTGTGGATACTGAGCCTGAGCTAGATGAGCCGCTTGTTTCCCCTTGCGAGGAGCCACGTTCGGATGGGGGAGGAGAGGGAACGCGAGGGATTAAGTTGGCTGCGAATCCGACCAACTGGGGGGCTGTATACCCGGTGTCTTCGACTATGCCATAGAGGCCGTACAACTCAAGGAGGGGTCTGCTGTATCTCGGATCGAAGTAGATTGCTTGAACGTACTGTTCAGCAAGGTTACGGGGTCTTTCTTCTAGTTGAAAGACTGGGATCCGGATGATGACGTTGTTCTTGTTGAGGACGTCTTCGCCTGACTGGGCTAGTGTGTCTTGGGAGGAGGAGTGTGCGGAGTGGAAAGATTCCACTGACACGGTAGGAGATGGTGAAGCAAATATTGGTGAGGGGACCCGGTCTTCTTCAGACTGGTGGTCCCGGAGTACATGAAGCGATGCCAAAGCAGAGGCTTGGATTTCGGGGGTGGGGATAGGTGATATGGAAGCTTGTCTCCTCCTGAAGACACTACGAAGATGGGCACGAAGGTTTGCGAATGCGCGAGGCAGTTTGGAAACGGGGTAGGTGGGACTTTAGACGACGTGTTACGACGAGTGCGAAACGCTAACTCGAAGGTGAATGGAATGCCCTATCAAGCAAGACCAATACACAGTGATTGTTTCACACTGCGCGAGGCTGCGGTGATAAAGGGACGCTCAGGAGTGGGGTAGGGATATGTGTAGAGCCACAAGGCTGTCTGCCTCAGTCTTCTCGACCTGTTGGCTGCCTCTCACGCCGGAGCGCTCTCAAACTTTTCTGGTTGGTACGCGTACAGCTGTCGCAGGCTAGGCCTGGCTGTTATTTGTGGCTTAAGCGTACTATACTGTGCTGTTGTGTGACTGTACAACGCTCCAAGCGGAGTTACCTTATTTAGATATGCTTAGTCAGGTTGGTATATCCTGCAGAGGACGGAAAATATCCCCTTAGTCTTATATCCTCCTCTGCAGGTGAGTACTTAGTTTTACATTCATCAATATAGTCTTATATCCTCCTCTGCAGTCCCCTTGTGTCCTCTGTGACTCAAGGGCCATCTATAGGTCGCATTCTGACAGGTTATGGGCCCTGCCCTGCGCCTTAATTGATCCTTGCTGTCCTTCTTGCTGCTGCTTCCATCGTCTGGGCTTGCTCTTAGCGCCTTCACACTCATTCCAATCATTCCAATCACCTCCATTCAATTCCCACTCTTCCATTTGTCCAAATCACTCCATTCCTTTCCACTCTATCACACCCACCGCGTTTACCATGTCTGCATCAAGAGACTCCTCCATCTCGTCCATTTCCACTCTCACCAGCGAAAACTATCGCCTCTGGGCTGATGATATGAAGTCCTGGCTACAGCTCAATGGCCTATGGCGATTGGTTTCTGGCTCAGAGAAGAAACCAGTGGGAAAACCCGAAGTCTTGGACTCTAAGGGCACTGTCCTCACTGCTGCTACGCCTCCAGACGAGGAGAAGCTGGAGAGATGGGAGGTCAAGGCTGAGAAGGCTGCTGGAGCTCTCAAGACTGCTATGTCTCATGAGCTCAGGGTGCTCATTAGGGACTGTGAGGACGACCCCATTGCCATCTGGGACACCCTCAAGGCCTCATTTGTCCAACAGCGAACTGCCCCTCGCTTCAATGCCTATCACACACTCCTTTCCATCCAGAAGGACGACTCAGAGTCCCTGGAATCACTCATTAACAAGGTGGATGAGCAGATTAGAGTCATCCAGTCGCTTTCTCCTTCCTCCTTCACCCTGGACAACCTCTATGACGAGCTGGCTGTCATGGCCATCATTAGGGCACTCCCACAGTCGTTTGATGAAGTTATACGCACCATCTCAGTCCTGGACAAGTTTGACAAGCAATCTGTGATCCAATCGCTCAGGAACATGGATCAGACGCGTTCAAACCTATCTGGGACCTCATCTGCTTTCTCAGCAACATCTGGGCCTTCCAGATCGCGTCCCAGGGTGCCCCAAGCGTCTCAGTCCACTCCTTCCAGTCAAGCTCCCCAAGGTGGTTCTTCCAGTCGTCCTAAATGCGACTTCTGTTCTCGCTTGGGCCATATTGAGGCCAAGTGCTTCCTCAAGGAGCGCTTGATCCGTCAGATCAACCCCCCTTCGTCTTCCTCAGCTTCCCCTGCCTCAATCTCGTCTCATTCGCCTCCAGAAGCACCACAGTCTGCCTCAGCTGCATCAGCAAGTGCTTCATTTTCTGCACTTCAGAGCGACTCTCACACTTCCTGGAATGCAGACACTGGCGCCTCAGCTCATATGACATTCAATCGTCATTGGATGCGCAATCTGAGGCGGCATCGCGTCGAAATTCGGCTTGCTGACGGGTCTGTGGTCTATTCTGAAGGGGTGGGGTCGGTCCGGTTCAATCCTGTGGTGAATGGCGAGGAAATGGCGCCTATAGAGCTCTCTAATGTCCTATATGTCCCTGCTCTCTGCAGTAATCTATTGTCTGTCCTATATCTCACTCTCCATCGCCGCTTCATCGTCTCCATTGAGAGGGACACCATACATTTCATCAGGGACAACAGGATCGCCTTCCAAGCGAAGACTGGAGCCTCAAATGCAGCATACCTTGTTGGGGACACTGTTCCAGTGGAGGAGTTTGCCTCACTATCATCTGCCACCACTCTCCCATTAGACTGGGACCTCTGGCATCGTCGCCTCTGCCACCATCACTTGGCAGGCATCAAGAGGCTGCTCTCAGGCGACCTGGTGACGGGTTTCAAGCTAGACTCACAAGCTAACCCTGACCCAGTATGCGAAGCCTGTAAGGCTGGCAAGATGCATGCAGATCCCTTTCCATCTTCGACATCTAGGGCTTCAAAACCGCTTCAGCTGGTCCACAGCGACGTCCATGGCCCTGTGAAGGTGCCCACACATCAAGGGTATCGCTACTGGGTCACTTTCATCGATGACTGCTCTCGCTTCAAGGCTGTCTACCTCCTGAAGCAAAAGTCTGAGACCTTTGCTGCCTTCAAACAGTTCAAGGCTTGGGCTGAGAATCTCACTGGAGCGAAACTAGGCACTCTGAGAGATGATAAGGGTGGGGAGTACATGTCTGGCGAGTTTGAGGCATTCTGCATCGATCATGGCATCCAGAGGCAGCACACTGTCAGGAATCGCCCTCAGCAGAATGGGGTGGCCGAGAGGGCGAACAGAACGATAGAGGAAGGTATCATCTCGATGCTGCATGAGTCTGGCATGCCCACAGTCTTCTGGGGCGAAGCCCTGGCCACATTCATTCATACCACCAACAGACTCGTCACATCAGCGCTCCCAGACAGTACACCCCATCAGGCATTCAATGGGAGCAAGCCAGATCTGTCTAGGCTTCGTGTCTGGGGCTGCACTGCTTATGTGCTCATCCAGAGGGACAAGCGTCCACTTGGGAGCCTTGGATCGCACATGGAGAAGTGTGTATTCATTGGATACCCTCAGGGATACAAGGGATGGAAGTTCTACAACCCTGCGACCAAGAAGGTGTTCATTTCAGAGAGGGCTGACTTTGATGAACGCTTCTTCATGCTCCAGGCTGATTCTGTACCCCACCTACCTCCCCCTCGTCCCAACTCGCTTCTTGAGACGCCACCTACCTCCATTTCACTCCCAGACATCTCAGACGATGTCCTGGACGCTCCATCTGAGTCACAGATGCCAGATCATGGGGGAGATGGGTCTACTGCTTCTGATCTACCATCTGCTCCTCCCATTTCGCCTCCAAGCGTCGCTCCAGTGCCTGCTCATTCACAGACACCTCCATCCATCTATCACTCACTTCCTCCTTCATCTTCATCGCCTTCAACCCCTCCAGCTCGCCATCCTCATCACCCTTTTGCCCCTCCTCGTCCTCAGCGCCTCAGACGTCCCAGAGATGAATGGCTGCCTGAGCAATGGGCTGTTCCAGATCGCTACAAGCAGCCAAGGGAGCCAACACCAGCAGTAGTCTCTTCAGACGAAGATGATGACTCTGATGATCCCCTTGACATCATCCAAGCTGGTGCAGCATCTACAGCTGAGCCCACATCTTACAGGCAGTCGCAGCAATGCTCTGATGCGGATCTGTGGCACAAGGCATGTGAGGAAGAGATGGAGGCCCACAAGCTCAATGGTACTTGGGAGGTTGTCAAGCTGCCGCCTGGGAAGCGTGCAATTGGCTCTAGATGGTTCTTAAAGGTCAAGCACAATGCTGACGGCTCGCTGGACCGGTACAAGGCGAGATTGGTGGCCAAGGGCTATTCTCAGCGTCCTGGCTTCGATTTCAAGGAGACCTTTGCTCCCACTGTTCGCTATTCCACCATTCGCATTGTACTCGCCTTGGCTGCTCTGGAAGACCTCGAACTTCGCTCCATTGACATCTCTCATGCATATCTCAATGGCACTCTGGAGGAAGAGATCTACATGCTGCAGCCTGAGGGATTCGAAGTAGGCGGTCCAGATCATGTCTGCAGGCTGAGAAAGTCATTGTATGGCTTGAAGCAAGCAGGCAGGGTCTGGAACAAGACCCTTCACTCTGTGCTCACATCCATTGGCTTCAATCGCGTCCAATCCGACCATGGGCTCTACATCTACCTCAGGGACGATGTTAGGATCTTAATGCCTGTGTTTGTCGATGATATCACGCTTGCCTGCCAGGATGGAGCCAAGATTGATTCAATCGTCCAAGAACTGTCCAGCCACTTCAAACTGCGAGATCTTGGCCCTACCACCCAGTTACTCGGCCTGGAAATCATCAGAGATCGTCCTAATCGCACACTCTCCATCTCCCAGAGCCAATATATCTCCAATCTCGTCCAGGAGCATGGTCTGAGCGATTCCAAGCCTGTCTCGACTCCTCTCAACCCTGGCACGCGTCTCTCCACCTCCATGTGTCCTCAGACAGATGCAGAAGCGTCAGAAATGCGCCAGTACCCCTACATCTCTGTTGTAGGCTGCCTGATGTATCTGGCAGTCACCACAAGGCCTGACATCGCCTATGCTGCTGGAGTTCTTGCCAGATTCAATTCCAATCCTGGCCTGGCTCATTGGCAAGCTGCCAAGCATGTGCTTCGCTATCTGAAGGGCACAATTGACTACAAGCTTGTCTACAAGCCCTCCACCTCGCCTGAGCCCTTCATCACCTACTCTGATGCTGATCATGGTGGTAACCTGGACAATGGGAAGTCCACTGGTGGATATGTGGTCAAGATTGGGTCTGGAGCGGTGTCATGGAGCTCGAAGTTGCAGCCCTTGGTTGCCTTGTCCACAACTGAAGCAGAGCACATCTCTGCTGTTGAGGCGGGCAAGGAGATCCTCTGGATGCGTCAGTTCATGGGGGAGCTTGGCTACAGCATCTCTGGCCCCTCACTGCTTAGAATGGACAATCAATCGGCCATTGCAGTGAGCAAGAACCCATAGCACCACAGCAAGATGAAGCATCTCTCCCTTCGGCTGTTTTGGCTGAGGGATGCTGTTCAGGACGGTCTAATCACTCCTAGCTTTGTTACAACGCAGGAGATGGCTGCTGACATCTTCACAAAGGCTCTTGACCGGTTCAAGGTGCAGAAGTGTGCCACAATGCTTGGTTTGTTTAGTTAACAGTTTTGGAGCCCTGCACAGTCATGGGGGAGTGTTATTTGTGGCTTAAGCGTACTATACTGTGCTGTTGTGTGACTGTACAACGCTCCATGCGGAGTTACCTTATTTAGATATGCTTAGTCAGGTTGGTATATCCTGCAGAGGACGGAAAATATCCCCTTAGTCTTATATCCTCCTCTGCAGGTGAGTACTTAGTTTTACATTCATCAATATAGTCTTATATCCTCCTCTGCAGTCCCCTTGTGTCCTCTGTGACTCAAGGGCCATCTATAGGTCGCATTCTGACACTGGCTGGCTCAACGTCTAACTGCAGCTTATCTGGCGTGGTGACCAGTTCTGCAGCCAGTACCCAGATGTCGAACTGTGACCAGATACGACAAATGAAGGCAAGCACAATCTATGCCGATTTTACGGACACTAGAGTTGTACCACGAATGCACAGATTCTGCTTACGGACTTCCCCAGGCAAAGAGTGAGGTGGATAACACAAAGGACTGATGGTCGTCAACCACCTAGAAGGGATAATGATAAAACTGGTGAGCGTGGGGCTCAGGAGTGAATAAGGAACTTGTCCTAATGTAGCGGTGCAACTGCCGCGCTACGCCAAGTCAAGTGTAAGGTAAGATGAACTGTTGAGGGAGCACACTCAACTTAGCATGGAGACAAGTCACGCGCTAGACGTACAGTCACAGTGGAGGGCGCAGAACTTATGGGTCTTTATGCAAGGCCCTGACTGCTAAGGTCACACTGTGGCATGCTGAGTGGAGAACCAAGAGGACAAGTTAGATTGGAAGAGGTAAGGTAGTACAGAGGAATACGCACCTGAGTGGAGAACCAAGAGGACAAGTTGGTTCCACTCAGGACGCTACAGGGAAGCTTATATACACTACTGCAGCTGAGTACGAACTGAGTCTGAACACTATTACTAAGTGTATAGTAAGACTCCATGACTCAGGAGCTGACACATCGTGTCTATTAATAGCGCTATCTATTGTGCTTACTGATGCATCTGTCATAGCACTTACGAGCGGCTCCACTTTGCTGAGTAAAACCTAATACAGCGAGTAAGCGTAAACTACTAAGTGTGTTCTAGATCCTTCCAGAACCTTTCATCCTTATCTACCAATCAGAACTCTTATACATATAAGGGACCTAAGTCCCATGATCACGTGCACATGGGTGGCAAAGCCTTGTGACTAACTCAAAGTCTCTGTACTTTGGCCCTTTATATCTTCCTTATATAAATCCGTATAAATACAGAAAAATAAGGAAAACAATACGCGTCCATGACATGTTTGCCTATTACGGTAGTTGGGATACGTACTACAACGGGTGCAATACACCCTCTATGCGAGAGAAGTCCTATGACTATCTTGAAGTGGTAGTTTACATCACTTTTATGCAAATGGTCAGGGTAGGACCATAGAGTATAAAAACCCTCCTATGGGGAGGGAGGTGAATAGATATTCACTCTCTTTCTCACTTGTGCACCCTCTCCACGCTATAGTCTCTCAACCTACTCAAAGGTGAGAACACCATTCCTGTTAGCTGCATGCATTGCTGCGCAACAGGTTATGGGCCCTGCTACAGGGTTTGCCGTCGCACTCTTTGACAGAGTTGTGCCTGTGGTCACTGCCCACCACGTTGTTACCTTTGAAAAGAGGTACTTGTGCGGTTGTAGGCTCTAGACTCAGGGAGGCTCCCTGGTTACTAGCAACCCAGTATTGTGCTCTTGAGGAGCACACAGACTTGGCCAATCGCCTATCTAAACAAGGCTCTATTGCACATCCAATTAATTTTGGAAAGGCGAATAGCTTAACCTTGGGGTGACGTCGAGCAGGATCGTCCGGCTTATTGGCATTGATATTCTCAATGTCAAGATGGGTTTTCAACCCATTCTGTTGGAAACAGCCTAATATTGGGCTATTGTCATGCTTAGTATTGCCAAAGGCAATGCTGGCATTGACAATCTTTTGTTTCACACAGTATTGTTATTATAATAACGCAATACTGACGTTTGCAAAAGCCAACAGATCTACTACAACCATGTCCTCTCAACTCACTCAGCTTGTCCCCGTCTTCGATGGCTCTAACTGGGCCACTTGGTCTCAACAGATGACCACCTTCTTCATGTCCCAAGGGCTTTGGGGCTACGTTGCTGGTACCATTGCCCAACCTGCCACTGCCGATGTCGCTGACAGAGCAGCTTGGAACAAGAGCGATGAGATGGCTAGGGGTAATCTCACCCTTCGCCTCACCCCTGCTATTCAGCAGGCAGTCACTGGGGCTACTTCCCAGGTGCTCTGGGCTTCCATAAAAGACCGGTATGGTGCGGTGTCTATGCCCCGCATCTACAAAGACTTCAAAGAAGCGATTTCTATTTGCTTCAATACAAATCAGCACCCTGCTCCCCAGTTTGAGAAGATGGCTGCCGCCTTTGCTCGTCTAGGGAACGTTACTGTTGGTACTGGCCCTGCCACCACTACCCTAGCCATTAAGCCTCAGCTGCAGGCTCTTATTGCGATGTCCACTTTGCCCCAGAAATGGGAGCACCTTATCCCCATCATGTGCAACAATCTTCCTGTTGCCGATCTTAAGTTCCAGACTGTATCGGCTTGCGTTGAAAGCCAGTACGAGATGGAGACTAACCGTGGACAGCATAAGGCCGCTCATACAGCACAGAAGCTTTCTGCCATTAAGCGGAAGTGCGCTGACCCTCGCTTTACCAAGCAGGGTTCGCAGCAGCAGTCTAGCGCTCCCAGCCTGTCCAATCAGCAGCAGCCTTTTAGGCAGCGCGGAGGACGTGGATCCGGAAGAGGCAAAGGCAAAGGCAAAGGCAAGGCACCTGCCCGTGCTCCACAGCACTCGCATATTGCCTCCATCGCCGCACTAGCCCCTCCTACTTCCCACAAGGTGACTCATATTGGGTCATCTGGTGTCTCTACTAGGACAGAAGTCGAATCATCCTCGCCTCAGAGGACTCCCGGCTTCTTCCCTTCCGTAAACAAGGCACTTTCACTCGCTGAATGGCTGGATGTACCCGCTACAGTCCAGACCGTAAAGACACTTGAGCAGCGCTTCGCAGACGTTGACGCTATCATGCGTCCTCGTATTGAACGGTTCATGGACGAGGAGTATGACTCCAACGTTGACATCGACATGTCGCAGCAGCCTTCAAGCAGCGCACAGCCAATAATGAACATAGACGGATTAGATGACAAAGAGATATTTGGTGAGCAGTCAAATGCTCTCCAACTTGACTTGTCAGATCTGATGTTAAGCGATATGACTTCTGATACAGAAAGTCGCGCTCCCACACCTCCTTACATCAGTCCCGCTCAATTGTTGAAGCAACAGTCAGGTGGGCTACTACTGGCGAAAGCTGTTTCCCTCCTCAATCTCGTTCTAATGAGTGAATCGAATCTATTTGGCGCAGTAATCAACAGTGGCTGCGAGATAACGATATGCCAACGGACCCCCATTTTGGCACTCTTATCTCTCTGGCTGCCACAGGCCGTTCGCTGACTCCGGAGTCTTTTTTTAACCGGACCAGATGAGAACTCCCTTGATTGGGGTTCTTGTGATGAAGAACAGTACGTCTTTTCTTCACTTTGCACATCACATGCTGATGACGTTACAGAATTAGTCCTGCCCCCAAAAAGTCTAGGGGATGGCAAACGTAACGGGTACGTATATCTATGGGAATTGCATGTATTAGTACCAAAGTCGCTTGATATGTACAATATTAGCAGCGCTCTCCTCGATTTACTTGAGTGTGAGCACAATGAGTACTTCAGTCAATGTGCAGAGTGTATAAAGTGTACAGAAAAAATGTGGCTCCTTGACTCAGGAGCTTCAGCACACTTCACTAATAATCTTAGTGATTTTATCTGTAACGCCACCACAGGGGCGTTAAGTACGACGTGTACTTTGTAAGTCAACGGGATCGGAAAGGCGCGAGTCGGTTAAGACTCAGTTCGATGATGAACAAGTACTACTAGGCCTCCCAGGGGCACTAGAGTATTAGCAGAAGGTAGGACTCAAGCGTAGAGGCGAGCAAAGACGTGGGCTCAAGTGCAAGGACGAGCCAAGCAGGGTTCGTGAGGCAAAGACGATGTGGTATTACACAAGAAGTCAAGTCTACCGTACAAGCTAGGTAGGGTGTGACTTATATACTGATACAGGGTGTTTGTAGACTACAAACACATGGCGTGATCCTAGGGTGCGGGCCCTAGCAAGCTAATCGAGTAATATGAAAGGAGAGTCTGTAAATGGAACAAGCGAATCCCACGGGGGCACGCGGAAGTCAGATGGCGTCTGTGGACTCTAAAAGTCGTGAGATCGGTATCGTAATGGTCAGGCGGTGGGTGCGAGATAGAAGCTGGAGACAGAAAAGAAGCGGGTCATGGGTAAAAGTACATGCGAACACGAGGCACCATAGCAGGGGAAAAGATAAGCAGTAGTTCGAGTTTGTAACATTATCGAGTACAAGCCAATTGCTAAGTCTGAAAGGATGCCTGTAAAGACAGCAGCACAAATGCTATATGTCAAAGGAACCGGTTCTGTCTTGCTTGAGCATTACATTGCAGACAAACCTGTAATTACTCGGGTATATCCGGTTCTATACATTCCACGCATAAGCATACGTCTTCTGTCTATGGGTGTCTTCTTACAGCAAGGTTTGCGCGTTTTGGGGAATTCGCAGCATATTAACTTGCTATGTAAAAACAAAAAGATTGTCCAATGTAAACCCCTTCTTCACGGACAATCCCTATATTGGCTAGATGCCTCTATATCCACTCTAACTGAGTCGCATATTGCAAACCAGTCTGCGTTACTAAATGTAGACTATGACCTTATGCATCGTCGCCTCGGTCACCTATCTAAAGAGGTTCTAAGACGAGCTAAGGAACACACAAAGGGCTTTCCAGAAGGGATTACAATTCCCTCCTCTGATGTAATATGTCCTGGGTGCGCGCAAGGCAAAATGCCTGCTGCCTCACATCCTCCGTCCGATACAAGGGCTAAAGCCTCTTTCTCTCGGATTCATTCTGATTTGAAAAGCTTCCCTATACCGTCATACCATAAATACAAGTACTTTATCGTCTTCTTTGACAATTATACTTCGTTCGCATGGATCATTCTTTTACAAGATAAAGCCTCTGCTATTACGGCACTAAAGCAGTGGCTAGTGTTAATTTAAAATCAATTTAACGCAACCATAAAAGAATGGATGTCTGATGCCAGTGGTGAATACAAATCGGATGCTTTCTTAAAGCAGCTAAAGGATGCCGGCATAACAGTGCTACAGTCTGCGCCACATATGCCACAGCAAAATGGGCACGCTGAGCACTTTATGTGCACTATAATGGACAAAGCTCAGGCTATGCACCTTGATGCTTGCTTACCACAGAGTTGGTGGGAATTTGCAGTACTTCATGCTGCACATTGTTATAATAGAACCCCCATAAGTCGCCTTCAATGGCAGACTCCTTACAAACTATTACACAATGAAGTCCCTGACATATCGCATCTCAGAGTATTCGGATGTGGCACATATGTACATATTCCAGAAGCTCGCCAGGTGAATAAACTTTCTCCCAAAAGCGAGCTGATGATCTACCTTGGTAGAGGAGCTGGAATGAAAGCTGATGTCTTCATGCACATACCTAATACCTTGTTCTACTTGGACAAGGCACTCTTCGATGAAGCGTTATTCCCTAGGTGTCCTAAGGATAATACTAGGAGTATACCCCATGGTGTAGCTCAGTTAGATGAGACAGTTCCTAGTGAGCAGTCTAAAGACAACGCCGCTCCCGGTGATGATGATGACCTACCACCTGAGCCTCCTATTGTAAAAGGGAGAAGCGCTCCCCAGCCGGCCACTGGACCTCCTCCCAGCACTTCTGCTGGAGGATCTGGATCGCAGCTACCTCTGCCTTTACCCCCTGTTCCAGTACCTGGTCCTAGTGAACCTAGGAGATCGGGGCGTATAAGGAGACCAGTTACTTGTCCTGATAATGTCTATGGAGATAGGCCTCCTACAGCGATTATTTGTGACATTGTGTGGACTCACACATGGCGACAATTGACTGAAACACAGCCGGGTAGCTCCCAGCAGCATTCCAGTCAAGATCAGACGGTCTCAGGCAATGTTCCTGAACAAGCCGACTCTGATTCTTCCAGTGCTCAGAGTGATAATCTGCAGGATTCAGACGAAGTAGATCAGCAATTGCTGATCCGCCTAGCTCAGGAAGGGGGAGTCAAATTTCTAGATCTTCTGCTCACCAAAGCAGTTTCACCAACAGATCTAGAGTCACCTGATACCTCTAATATTTGTGAATGGACCTATAAGGACATTCAAAAAATGCCAAGTGAACTCCAGGGGGAGTGGTGTAATGCGTGCAAAGAAGAGCTTGACTCTCTTCGCAAACGCAGAGTCTATGATCTTGTTAACCCGCCACAAGGCAGAAGGGTGATCAAGAATAGATGGGTGTTTGACTTAAAGTCAGATGGCCGTAAAAAGGCCAGGCTAGTTGCCAAAGGCTTTTCTCAGGTTGAAGGCATAGATTATGACGAAATATTCTCGCCAGTGGTACGGTTTGAGACTGTCCAGATGATGCTCGCGCTTACAGCGCTGAAAGATTGGCACATCTCTGGACTTGACATCAAAACTGCCTTCCTCTATGGAGACCTTGATGAGGAACTCTATATGGAACAACCTGAAGGGTTTAAAGACCCTAGCCAACAAAACAAAGTCATGTGCTTGAGGAAAGCTATATACGGACTTAAACAAGCTGCACTCGCTTGGTGGAGAGCGCTGGATAAGTCTATGAGTTCCCTTAGCTGCACACGACTTCAATCAGACTCAGGTCTGTTTGTTAACAACTACAAAATAATTGTAGTTATTGTTTATGTCGATGACGTCCTCTTCTTAGGAAGAAATAAAAAGGACATAGCATCCCTGAAGAAGTGCTTCATGGAGATATGGGAATGCAGAGACTTAGGTGATACCAAAGAGTTTCTACGCATGTGCATACTACGTTCTAAAGGTAGAATCCTGATAGATCAGCAGGATTACCTTCAGAAAGTGCTGCAGCGTTTCAAACTGATTAACGCCAAATCAGTACCTACCCCACTACCGGAAGGGTATCATCCATCCCCTAATAAGGGAACTGCAACCCCAGAGCTCCGCGCGTCATACCAACAAGTGATAGGATCTCTCCTATACATTATGATTGGTACACGACCAGATATTGCCTATGCTGTTACCAAAATGGCGCAGTTTGCAGCCAACCCATCTGAGGACCATATGAAGTGTGCACTCTACATTTGCCGCTATCTACTTGGTACATCTAATTATGCTTTAGTCTTTGATGGCAAAAGTGACGGTGGTATAATAGCATATGCAGACTCTGATTGGGCTTCAGACCCAATTACGAGAAAGTCCACTACAGGCTACTTAGTAAAGATGGATAATGGAGTGTTCTGCTGGAATTCTAGAGCACAGAAGTCTATTGCGCTCTCATCCACTGAAGCAGAATACATGTCACTGTGTGATACAAGCAGACAGCTGGTCTGGATCCGCTCGCTCTTTAGTGAGCTCGGAATTAATCTTGGACCGATTCCATTATGTGGAGATAATCAAGGCTCCATATTCTTATCTTCTAATCCTGTTCAGGAGAAACAGATCAAACATATTGATCTATGTCACCATTACATACATGATGTGATCCGTGAAAAGAAGATAGAGTTATTCTTCATTGAAGGAGCTGAGAACCCTGCAGATCTCTTTACTAAGAATCTGGGTCATATTAAGTTCCTTTAATTCAGGGAACAGCTAGGGCTAGAGTTTGGTGCGCTGCTATGCACGCATACCATGTCTGATGATGGAGATCTGTGATGGAGAGCATGAAGGAGCTATTGTACTCTCGCATACACTGCTTCTTCTTGAGGAACATACATTTCTCTATGTTCATCCACGTTACGAGCAATCATCTCCTCACAGGACAGAGTCACCTTATTCTCTCAAAGACATGGTATGATGTCGCTTTAATTAGCAGACAAATGACTCTAAGCCTTTCATTGAACTACCAGAGGGAAGTTCGCATGTCCTGTCCCTAATGGGGACATAATAATGGGATGCCCAAGTTGGAAAATGTCGTTGACATCCACAACTTGATGAGACGTGTTAGAGATGGCTTGGACACCACTCTACTAATCGACTCTGAGGCAACTTTCACTCAATGCTCTTACCCAGAGCTCGTGAGGACACTGCTATTTGCTTAGACGTGCTTTCATTAGCTGCACTAAGCAAGGGGGAGTGTTGGAACGTGATAAGTACATAAGGACCTTATCTATAGCAGTTACGACATTACGGTAGTATGTTTGCCTATTATGGTAGTTGGGATATGTACTACAACAGGTGCAATACGCCCTCTATGTGAGAGAAGTCCTATGACTATCTCGAAGTGGTAGTTTACATCACTTTTACACAAATGGTCAGGGTAGGACCATAGAGTATAAAAACCCTCCTATGGGGAGGGAGGTGAATAGATATTCATTCTCCTCAAAGGTGAGAACACCATTCCTGTTAGTTGTGTGCATTGCTGCACAACACCCATCATGGTTGCAATGCCGCTGTCACGCGGGCCTCGCCCCATGGCTGTTGCTGGTGTCGTAGCTGCATTGGCAGGGTGCTGGCGGCAGCTGGTGGTGTTCATGCAGCTCGAAGCTGCGTTGGTGGACTTGAGGAATGTTGTTGTAGTGTTGTCGTAGTCATAGTTGGTCATTGGCAGTGCATGTGGCTTGGACCATGTATGAAAATGGCAGTCACCGAGTGGGCATGGAAAAGGTTGCCACAGGCCACAGTGGCTTCCCACGCTCAACCTTCAAGACTACAACAACCTTCAAGACTACAACAACCATCACGACGACGACTACGACACAGCGGACCACGCCAGCAATGATGACGACGGCCTGTCACGGCCATCCCAACAACAACTACGACACAGCGGACCACGCCAGCAACAACGGTTCAACAACAGTGAGTGACAACACGACAGCAAGGCTGCCAAGGAAAGCTCAAACGACGACAACAACAACACAATAGATGGTGGTAGGGGTGTGGCAATAACATGACAGGTGATGGCAGTGATCCGGGTGCAATGGCGGGGGGGTACGCGGGCAGGGGCCTTGTATATTAGTATCACTTGTAACTATTCTGTAGTAGTGTGCCTACTAGTAATGAGTACTCATTTAGAACAAGTACCTGTGCAACTCAAACGAATACGAGTACTCGTGGCCCAGACGGGTACTCGCAGCACGAGTACAAGTGTCAGTCCTGGAAACTTGGCGAGTACTCGTGCTTATGAGTACTTGCTGCTGCAAGTACGAGTCGAGTACGAGTATGGCTTCGAGGATTTCTGACGAGTACTCATACTCGCGAGTATCACTCGTTGACATCTCTACGATAGATGGGCTACTACCAGACAGTGCATCCAAGATGTCCTCAGTGTCTGGGATCAGTTCCTCAGTTTGCTTCCATCCAAGCAACCAGCAGGTGTGGAGGTTTACATTTGCTACTGAAACATTACCACACCAGTCCCTTGGATTTATGTGGTCGGCTTTTGATGTGAACTCCTGAGTGTCCTTGGAGAAGATAGGAAGTGACAGGTGGCGCATACCATAATCCCACTTGGGGTGCTCAGCCAGAATCGCAGCAACCTCCGTCAGCCCAGAGGCATGGTTTCTGAGCTAAAGCATGTCAACATTCAAGTCAGTACTGACAGCAGTGCAGATAAGTCCAAAAAATGTCTCAAGACGATCTGTGCCAAGTGAGATGAGGTAGAAGTTTGCAGTGGGGTTGTCAACTTTCATCTTCACAACGCTGTAAGGCCAGCATTCTGGCTGAGCCCAAAACCATTCGTTTTTGGACACTTGATCACCTTGGCCACGCAGCCCTTGGTCTACGCTTTATTCCTCTTCTGTTACCCTTTATCTCCTTTTACCTTAGCTCAGTAGCTACAGGTTCTTTTGTATATAATCTCTTACTTCCTGCTGAATATACTCAGCGCCCAGTCGCCTCTTGTTCCCCCTTAAACTCTTAGTGTGAAATTCCCAGAAGTCAGGCCCAAATGCAGGCACTCGAAGGACATTTCTCACTTTCACTTTCCTCTCTCCTGGCTGTTTTCCTCTCAACCCCCTTGTCCTATAACCACCCTCTGCCCACGATTTCTCACGCATGCACTTTCAAGCACGTTCACCTGGCTGCCCCAGTGAGGCAGAGTTAAGTGGTTTTATCCCCTCCCAACAACCTTCACCTTCTTTTTGGTTGCCTCTGGTGGCCTATGCAATGCCAATCAGCCCCCCTCAGTCTGCAACACTTGCTCTACTCCAGCTTGATTTCATTATCGCCAAGATCTAGTCGTTTCCCATCACCTCCCATCTATCACCTCCCCCTCGTTTCCTTTCAATTACTGCCTTTTCTCTACCCTTTTATCCATTCTAATCCCTAGCTTCGAACTTACACTTCGTTCGTTTCACCCTTTTTGTTTCTTGCGCTAGTTGTAGCACTACTCATTGCCTCGTATCATCGGTCAACATACTCCCCATCGATCTCGGATCTCTCCCATCCACTTTTAGTTTATACTTCTCCACTTCGTCGTTCCCTTGTTTTCCCCCTTTGATTCACTTCGCCCCATTTTGATTGCCTTTGTTGTATCTACTTTTGATTCCCTTCCGTCCCAATCTCCGAATTCCACCCATTCATTTCTCTTTTTGACCATCGCACGCACACTCTACCGGGATGTATTACGACGATGAGGATGATGACCCTTATGCGCCACGCATTGGACTGGCAGCAATGCCATCACCATGCTCGAAGTTTGCACCCTACTACTCAGGTCATGCCGACACTTTCAAGGACTTTTTGGAAGAATACAAAGGCCTGGCGTATGACTGCGCATTGACGGACCTGCAATGAGTCAATGTTATCATTCGTTATGTTAACCCCTCGCTGCGTGACTTCTGGAGATCGCTAAGTGGTTATCATTCACACTAGTGTTGGGGAAGTTCAGTCTCAGACTGATCCAAACTCGGTTTGAACCCAAACCCAAACAGTTTAAATGGTTTGGGTTTGAAAATTCTAAAAAAAAACCGAACTGCTTGGTTTGTGGTTTGGGACCCCCAAACCGATACCAGACCGTTCCAAACCAATTAGGAAAAATTATTAAAAATTATTTAAATTTGTCAAATAATCACTCAATAAATGGTTTCAAACTTGGTTTGAACCAAGTTTGAACTGAGTTTGAACCAAAACAGACAGTTAAATTTATTATTATAAGAAATTATTTATGTTTTTGGTCTATTAACTGGTTTAAACTCAGTTTGAACTCGGTTTGAACCAAACCAAACCGATTAAGAAGCAATTTAAAATGTCTTTTTTTAATCGGTTTGAAACAGTTTGGAACAGTTTGGAGCGGTTTAAAGCGGTTTGGTCCGGTTTGGTTTCGGTTTGGCAAAAATTAAATGGTTTGGTTTCTGGTTTGGCCCAAACTGGCCCAAACTGAACTGAACCGAACTTCCCCAACACTAATTCACACAACTGGCCTCAGCTTCGACAATCCCTCATCAACATCTTCAGAAACCCCACTCCACGGCACCAGATCATGAAACAGAAGCTGCACAGTCATGTTCAAGACTCTTCCAGAAGGCAAATGGACTGTGAGGACGACATGTTACAGTACTACAGACAGTTTTTGTGCTACAGTGCTCCACTGGTCCACACAGGCAACCTGTCAAAAGAAGAATGCAACGCAGTGTTTTAGTACGGATTCCACCCTAAGGATCGCGAAGTCCTCCAGCCCTGTCTTCTCGGCAAGAACCCATTCCAGCCATCTGATGTCCCCTTCCACTTCAAAGACATTTTCGTTTGCGCGCATGGAGCATTTGCGTACAGAAATCCCATCCCTCCCTGGTTGCACAAGCAGCAATTCCACTCCTCGAGCGCAAGACGTGAACAGCTAGTCACTGAGCATGGACCGCAAGACATGTACGTTCTCCAAGAAATGTCGCGCACTGCTGCCTCGAATGTTGAGACAATGACAACTCCCAACGAACCATCTCTGTCTTCTCACTCGACACCATCCACCCAGCTCCCCTCTTCATCTTCGTCCTCAGTTTCAGAATCCCAGCACATGCAAGCGCCTTCGGTGACACTCAATCAGCCCAAGCATGTGTACACATTGTTGTCCATGTTGCTCCCCTCAGTCTCTTTTCCTGCCCCATCCCATGCTTCCTTGCTTGCACACTCAGCTGCCAATGAACCCCCTGAGATCTTGACCACGTTCCCCTTGCCTTTGATCATGCCTGCACCGTTTTCCAAGCTGTTTTCCATGCCGACGTCCGATTTTGAGTACCTGCCCTCAGCGACGGTCAATCAGCCCGAGCCTGCACCCACGTTGTTGTCCACGCCCCCTTCTCCGTCTTCAATTTTGTCCACGATCTTGTCCTCTCCTGCATGTTTGGCAACGGAAGATCAGCCCAAGCCTGAGTCTGTGTCCACGCCTCCAATCATCCTGTCATCACTTACCCATCCATTGACCCACCTGCCTTCTTCCCCAAGTACTGATGATGTCCCTGAGATCACATCCACGCTGTCTTTGGTCTCACTCACGAACCTCAAGTGCGTACCTTTGGAAACAGCTGATCAGCCCGAGTTCGAGCCCGAGCACACATCTTTGTCTTCAATCACTCTGACTTCTCCTTCCCTGCCTGCTCCCTCGCTTGCTCTTGAGTTTACCGACAACATTTGCATGCTTTCGTCTTTGCCTCTGCCAGAGACGTCGACGCTCAACTCCCTGCCTCTCATCCTGTCACCTGATCAGTCACTGTCGTCTTTGGGATATCTCAGCCAGTTGTCTAGTTAGTGATTTCAGGTCCGGTCGGGTTGCAGTTGTAACGCCTTTTTGGCCCAACCACAACCGCAACCAGTTGGACATTTTCCAACCATTGCACAACCGACGACTGGACCGCGACCGACTGGTATCATCGGTTGTGCAACCAGTTGTCATCAGTTGGAACCGGTTCCAACCGTCTGACCGACATAACCCGCCGCGGGAACGACAGGGTTGTGCACCTCAACACCACAGCATAGGGACACTGCCCTATACCATGGGTTACTGTATTACCATAGACTAGATAACTACTACTGAACAAACAAAGGAACAAAGTACTGTAATGAGTCGATAATCGTATGCCACAGCGTCACCACCCCTCAATGTCGTCATGTCCTTGGACTCCCATTGTGTGTTGCGTTGTGTTGTGTTGTCGTTGTCATTGTTGCTGTCATTGTCGTTGTCATTGTTGTAGTTGCAGACATCGTAGTCATCGTAGTCATTCGGTGTTGTTGCCTTGGTCTTCACCTTGTTGTCGAGTTGGAGACGTGCCTTGCACCTTGCCCACCAATGTGGTTGAAATGTGGGGTGGTGGTGGCAACAGTTGGTAGCTTGATCAGTTTCGGGCTGCATCGGCGAAGTCGTTGATGTTGTTGATGCTGTCCATCGTTGTCCGCGTACATGACTGGCAGGCCATCACAGATAAGAGTCACAGTTCCCTAAAGCGTGAGTAGCCTACATGTGAGTAACTGTATATGACCTGGGTACTGCTGGTTTGTTCACTGCACGTGCACTATCAACATTGTGCTATCAACAACGACTGACTCGGACCACGACCACGACTCGACATGATCCACCTCCCCGACACAGTGCCAAGCTGTATGCGCTACTGACTGCCACCAGGGCCCTGCCAATGCAGTGGCCCTAACCACGACAATGGCGGCAACAGCGACCATGACACTATGACAAGGCAACGTCGACTGCCACAACACCTGGGGGATAGTCGATAGCAAGGCGGCAACAACAACCAGTGGTGGTGTCAATGGCAATGACAACAGCAAGAAGACCGACGGCGACGGCGACTACGATGACTACGACGGCGGCGACTACTACGGCTATGACAACGACAACGTGACACGATGACGATGACTTTTCATTTGCTTTTCATAGTTATTAGTTTAGTGGCTAGAATACTAGTTGTAGTAGTAGTATTTTTTGTATATTACAAGCCCCTATAAAGTTCTATAATACTGCATCCATAGTTAGGTTGCAACCAGTTGTAGTCGGTCGCAACCGGTTGGAGATGGCCACATAATCGCAGCGACCGCAACTGCACCTTTTGTGCCAGCCCCGACCGCAACTGGAAATCTGGTTGTTTGTGGTTGTAGTCCGGTCGGGTTGCGGTTGTTTTCCGGTTCCAGCAACTGGACCTGAAAACACTATGTCTAGTCCTTGTGAATTGGAGCTTACCCCCGTGTCTGCTGTCGACGTTGTCACGCTGAGTCACCCCGAGTTACCCTTGTTGCTAAACGAACCCATTCTCTTCCTTTCCTCATCACTCAACACTCCACCAAATGTGCCCATTTCACCCCATTTGATGCCACCACAACAACCTCCCAGACTCGAGACATTCAACTCAGATTTGTCCCCTCTCGAAATCCTGCTAGCCCCTGCGAATCTTGCGCCATCACCCTCAACGTTCATCTTACTCCCCATCTTCTCTGCCTCTAGTGACTTGTCATTGGCATCGCCGTCTCCATCTCTCATACTTGGCGATCTCAAGCTTGAGTTTTTCCCTACCCCTTCATCTGCTGTCGAAATCGTCCCACTGAGTTCACCGCAGCTGTCCAAGTCCATGTTGTCGTTACACAAACCCTTTCCCTTCCTTCCCGCATCACCCGAAGCATCACCAATCGCGCCTGTTTCGCCTGTTTCGACGCTATCGCAATGACCTCCCAGACTCAAGACAGTTGGCACAGACTCATCCCTTCTTGAAATCACACCACCACGTGCCTCACCAGTCCCTCAACAATCGCAAGAACTTCGCTGGTTTATGAAGCTTCGTCGGTGTTCATGCCTTGTCCAAGTCTTCTTCATTATTCACCCCTGCTTCCATTATCTGGCCCAAGCTCTGTTCACTTCAACTTTGCGCTTGTTTTCATCACCACAGCAGTACTGGTTTTGGCATTCTTCAATGTCTCAGCAACCACTGTCAGCCTCGTGTGCAAGTTTCAGAGCAATATCAATGACCTTGGCAACAGTCAGAACAAGACACACAATGACCTCACTCATCGGCTCCAACTCGGGCAGTACACGCCCTGCGACTCATGCTTCGTTTTTGACCCTGGAGGCCAGCTTTCGAGTCCAAGCTTTCAAGTTTCGGCACACAAAGACATTCGCAAGCGCAAGTTGAAAACACACAACGACTTCATCACACATGTCAATAACCCTATTCCCGTTCCAATTGACAATCCCGTTTTCAGCCCCGGAGGTGGAGCATTCAAGTTAGAGCCGGCACATGAAGACTCAGCAACACTTGACAAAGATGCGTGGTGACTTTATCTCTGAGTCCACACACGATGCCACCTTTTCCTCGCTCATTTTAGCTCACGATTTCTTCATTTTCGATGCTCAAACACGATTTCTTTCTTTAGAAGTAGCTTGACCAGGGACGGTCAAGATTTTGACCCCCCAGGAGGTATAAGGCCAGCATTCTGGCTGAGCCCAAAACCATTCGTTTTCAGACACTCAATCACCTCGGCCATGTGGCCCTTGGTCTACGCTGTAAGGATCCCTCGGGCGCTGACCCCGATACCGGCTATTTTCGGTGTTTTCAGCCTTAGACCAGCGCCGCACAGCTTACTGCCATATCTGTCAAATCGCACCAGCTCACTCGCCATCGATCATCTGCTTCTTCTCTCCCTCTCCTCGCTTGTTTCTCCCTCAACATCTCTCACCCTCGCCTCTAGCCGCCATGGACTGCCGTCACCGCTCGTATTCGCCTTTCAAGATGCTCCCCAGCCACTCGAAGACAGGCCGCATGTTCCTGCACCTCGTGCTCCTTTGTCCATCGCCGCATCGCCCAATCTCACCTATTCCTTTCAAGATGTCAAGATCGCAACTCACCCAGTCTCAAGACGCCACACGGATCATCGCTCCCGGAGGAGGAGGAGGAGGAGGAGGATTCATATTGTTGTGCGTCATAATGTCTCGGCCCCCTTTGTCTGTTATTTTCGTATTCTCTCGCTACCTTTCACCTAGATAATCTGTTTCCGTTCCTCGTTCCCGCGCCCATATCCCTTTTACTGTTTGTCCATCTCGATCGTTCTGTCTTGTTTCGTTGCGCCTTCCTATGCCACTTCTCACTATCTCCCTTACCTACCTCTTACTGGCTCGCTTGTAGCAACAGCTTCGCGTGTATATAAACCGGAGCTCTGGTCTCGTTAATGGGAGTCGAGTTTTGTGTTTCCCTCTCCTTTCTCCTGCGTGCTGCGCAACTCGGTTCGAAGTTAGGCCCTACCGCGGGCACTTGAACTCGTCAATGCCTCGTCTCGCCGCCTTGGACGGCATCGCCATCGCTATCATCTCGCATCACTCGTTTCTGCTCTCGTTCTTGTATCGCTCTCGCTCTCACCTCGCCTCACCTCCCCGCTCTCACCTTCATCCGTTCGCATTCGCACCGGCTGTCGCCGTCGCGAACGCTTCGGACTCGGCCTTCCTCCTTCCTCTGTAACCCCTGCGGGATCCTCTCCACCTTCGAACTCACACGGACTCGGCTCCGTACAACACTTTATTCCTCTTCTGTTATCCTTTATCTCCTTTTACCTTAGCTCAGTAGCTACAGGTTCTTTTGTATATAATCTCTTACTTCCTGCTGAATATACTCAGCGCCCGGTCGCCTCTTGTTCCCCCTTAAACTCTTAGTGTGAAATTCCTGGAAGTCAGGCCCAAATGCGGGCACTCGAAGGACATTTCTTGCTTTCACTTTCCTCTCTCCTGGCTGTTTTCCTCTCAACCCCCTTTTCCTATAACCACCCTCTGCCCACGATTTCTCACACATGCACTTTTGAGCATGTTCAACGCAAAAGTAAGCATTCTTGACCATTAGAACAATATCAAGATATGACTGCCTGGGCATGAAGTGAGTAGATGCAGAGTTGTGGTGGTAAAGCAAAAACACGAGATGAGCAGCTGTGCTCAAGTGGATTAGTTGTTTGTCAAGGTTTTGATTGACACAGACATATGGTAGCATCAAGTGTTGTGCAAATTGACCATAAATATTTAGGGTGCGGCAGGCAAGGGCAAAGGTCAGGTTGCAACCTGCAGGGGGGAGCGGAAGGGACCAGATCTCCCTTAGCAAAGAGTAGGCAAGAACGACATCTTGTTTGTCGTTTGGGTTTAGCAGCGAGCGTAGCTGGTGACTTGAGACGCCATTGTATTCGAGCTGGGAACGGAGAATGGAGGGGGTGATACAAAAGCCCAGTATCTCAACTCCTTTATTGTGCATGAATACATTCCACTGGCACTTGATAATGTGCTTGAAATCCTTGTCCACAGTAATGTCATCAGGGCCAACCAGAAGGTTAAGGAAGTCAAGGGGTCGAAGGAGCGCATAGATCAGGGAGTCCACAGACAGCTCAGAGGTCATGGTCTGAATAACAAGTGCATCTCCGTGCTTTGCCTCACCATCAGATGCAATACAAACAGTGCGATATGTTGCGTTATTTCGCCTTTTCTGTCTGTTACATGCGTCAAGGACCATTTTGATGACCCAGGCATGTTGTTTGCTTGTTTCCTTTTTACAAGTACCGGAGAATAGTATTGGCTGCACAGCGTATTCATGAGGCTCAGACGAGAGCACACTGATAGCAGCCACTGTTGCCTGTAACAATTAAAGATGTAATTGTTGATAAGTGACCCACGCGCACTTAGTGGCTCGAATGGACACGCAGATAACAGACTGCTTTAGATTAGATATACAGGACATGTAGATTAGATTATGTTGATCTTTACAATCTCGGACTTCTTGTATTCTCTTATCTATGACATCACATGTACATGACATCATGGACTTCTCTAGACCATCCTTGTACTATTGTCTTTGTACTTCCCTTTGTTTCCTTATCTTTATTGTGATGTCACTATGATATCATAGTCTGGACTCTTATTGTTCTTACACCTTGTTCTCCCAGAACAGCACATTCCTTTGTCTGTATGTAGAACAATGCACCTTGTATTTACTGTTACCTGTGTTGTTGAGCGCAGAACTAACAAGCGAGATAAAAAGCAAAGAGCTAATAGACAAGTTAACTTCAGAGGGGAAGTAAACTCTATGTATATACACACCTAATAGACAAGTTACTATGGACTGTCTGTGAGTAAAGGTAGTGTAAAGAGAAGGGTAAAAGGGACTTACACTTCAGAGGGGAAGTAAACTCTGAAGTGTGAAGGCGTAAACAGCAGTCCTTATATACAGGACGCTTAGCTAAGAATGGTCTGTGCGCACTGGTGACCCAAACACAATACATGTGGTCTGTGTGCCAGAGGGAGAAATGCCATTGGAGGGCAGAGAACAATACCTGCCTAAAGCAGACAATACCGGTATCTTAACAATAGAGAACAATAAGAGTCATGTATGACTCTGACAATAAAGATAAACAAAAGTGGTCCGTACAAGTCCGGAGTGTCCAAAAGAGTCCATAAGGGACAGATACCGAATATAGTATATGGGCTGACACAATCAGATCCCATGAGACATGTGACTTATACAGTCGCGTCTCAACATCCCTCCATGATAGAGGCAGTCCATGATATGACAGAGGTGATAAATTTGGAGCATGAAGAGCTGCACAGAAGATTGGGATCAAGGTTGAAATCCTGGTAAGTCCTGATAAAGGACTATCTTCTCCAGAGGAGACAAGACGACGCTCAATCAGAGACTATGGTCATTAGCACTTCATTTGTCCTTGCTTCAGGACAACTTTTTGAAGGGCTGGAATCTGTGACCAAGGTCCAACTTCTTCAGGGTTCTAAGAAGGGTTTTTTTAGCTCCAGAGATCAGAGAACATATTGTGCTTTATCAGCATTATGCTTCTAAACCGAGGATCGACGACCATTGACTGGTTATCAACCCTTTGTTCTGAATCTCTTGTTACACCATTCCTAGGTCAGCTACCATTTTGTCAAAGGGGTCTCTGGGCAGGGACTTGGTGAGTCCATCTGCAACCATTTCCCCAGTGGGTGTACGTATCAGGTCTATGACCTTATTTTCTACGTATTCCCTGACTACATGGTGCTTTATCAGGATGTGTTTGGACCGCCTTCCAGTGACAGGGTTTAATGCTAAGTCTACAGCACCCTTGTTGTCACAGTGTAGGGGAATAGGGGAGGTAACCTCATACCCTAATTCGCCTAGGAAGGTAGTGTACCACTGAGCTTGGTTAGAAGCCTCAGAGAGGCTCATGTACTCGGCTTCTGTGGTAGACTGTGCAATGGTCTTCTGCTTTCTGGTACACCATGAAATGGCTCCATTGGCAAGCAGGAAGACGTAGCCGGAAGTGGAGTGTTTCTCTTCCTGATCTCCCCAGGAAGAGTCACAGTAACCGTGAAGGCCTTCTCCACCATTCCCTCCAGCATAGCGTAACGCATGGTCCTTAGTACAGTTAAGGTATGCCAGGACGTATTTTGCTAGGCGTAAATGCTGGGGTGAGGGATTGGAAGCAAATTGGCTGAGGCGCGCAACAGCGAAGGAAATATCAGGTCTGCTTCCAATCTGCGCATACAGCAGAGACCCAATTATCTGTTGATACTTCTTAATTTCAGAAGTAGAGGCCTGATCATTGTATTTGATCAAGTGTGCCTCGGCGCCAGTGGGAAGAGGGGTATATACTGGGTTGGAGTCTAACATTCCAAACCGCTCAACCACATCGCGGATGTAATCTGACTGGTTGATTTCCATGGTGCGATTTGCACGGTCTCTGGTGATGTTAACACCTAGGTAAGACTGGATTTCACCAAGATCAGTCATCTCATATCGGTTTGATAGAGATGCTTTCAGATCATTGATCTTTGGTAGGGAGCTCCCAAGTATAGTAATGTCATCTACATATAAGATCACGAAAAGTGTATCACCCCCCTCTTGAAGATGATATACGTATACTCCTGCATCAGAGTACGTCCGCGTGAAGCCTAGGTCACAAAGGACCCCATGGAATTGCACATTCCATGCGCGGGAAGCTTGTTTGAGGCCATAGAGGGCCTTTTGTAATCGGCACACAAGGTGCTCTGAGCCAGCTGTGACGAAACCGACAGGTTGCTCCATATAAATTTCTTCCTCCAGTTCCCCATGAAGGAACGCCGATTTGACATCCATCTGGTGAATGTGCCAGTCTTCAAGCGTAGCCAACGCAAGAAGTAGTCTTAAGGACTCAAAGCGGGCAACTGGGGAGAAAGTTTCGTCAAAGTCCACCCCCTCTAGTTGGGTGAACCCTTTTGCCACTAGCCTAGCACGAAAGCATCCATCCGCTTTCTTTTTGAACACCCATTTGCACTTGACAACCTTCCTTCCTTCAGGGAGGGGTTCAAGTCTCCAGACATCAAGCTTGGTGAGAGCATCCAGTTCATACTGGCATGCTTCAAGCCAATCACCAGCTTGTTCAGACTCCATGGCCTGCTTGTACGTCTGCGGGTCCCTGTAACCGGGCACCTCAGCAGCATTTAGCAAGTCCATCATTCCCAGCCTGCTGCTACCCTGCACGAATTCGTCGTTGTCCTCTGTGAAATAGCGAGGATTCGTGAATCGTACCCTAGTGCTCCGCCTTGGGCGTGTAGGTGAGACTACCTGAGTGTTCCTGGGAGATCTAGGGGTTTCCCTAGGAGGAGACACTTCCCTATTGAAATTAGGGGCAGGTATAGGCGCAGTGACTGCTGGCCTTATGGAGTGGGTACTATGACGACGTGTGGGTGCAGGATTGGTAGGGGGAGGTGCTTGGGAAGGAGGAGTGTGATAGATGGTCTGGTCTGCCGGAGCAGGTGTGGAATTGGGTGGGGTGCTAGGCTGTTGTATTACTACGGGTGCCGGAGGTGGTAAAACAAAGACTGGTGTAGTCTGAGGCACTGTAGGGGCAACAGCTGGTGTAGGCGGGCTAGGCACTACAAAGATAATCTCACCGCTGGGAGCACTCAAGGGTTCACCAGATGCGGGAGTTGTAGAAGGTTGTGAGTGTTGAGCCACAACACTGCGGGATGGGAAGGTGTCTTCATCAAATGTAACATCTCGTGAAGAGATGAAGCACTGGCTATGTCTATCCCAGAGTTTATAGCCCTTTGAGAAGGGTTCATAGCCCACAAGCACGGCTTCCTTTGATTTAGGATCTAGTTTGCGCCGGTTGTGTTCTGGTACATGATAGTAGGCTTTGCAGCCAAATACTCTAAAGTAGGAGACATCTGGGACTGTACCATCCCAGAGCTCTAGCGGAGTTTTCCACTGATTGGAACGAGTTGGAGTGCGGTTATATATTTGCACAGCAGTTTGAACTGCTTGTTCCCAAAAGCCAAGGCTAAGGCCTGCATGGTGGAGCATGCTAGTGCCTTTTTCCATAACCGTATGGTTAAAACGCTCGGCTCTCCCATTCTGTTGTGGAGAATAAGGCATAGTGAGCATATGCTTGATTCCTGCTTCCAGGAGGATGTGCTTTAATTCATTGTTGACATATTCGCCACCATGGTCCGAGTGTAAGGATTTAATGGGCTTGTTTAGTTGTTTTTCAGCCCACGCCTTGTAGTGTAGGAAGGCGTCCTTAAACTGGTCCTTTGATTTCATGAAGATGACAACTGCAGCTTTGGAGAAGTCATCTATGAACGTGGCGAAATATTTGTTGCCCTGGATAGAGTTACTCTGTAGTGGGCCAACAGGGTCACTGTGAATGACTTCAAGGGGTTCTGAAGCACGTTTCTTGGAAGGTGGGAAGGGTAGACAGGTGGATTTGCCTAGTTCACAACCAAGGCAAAGTCCGTCTTCCACAGGGGAATCATTGATGTGGAGTCCTTTGACTGACTCCTGAGCATATCTTTTTAGCGCGTCTTTGGACATATGTCCCATGTGCCTATGCCAGACATCAAGGCTTGCAGATGCAGGTGCGCGAACAGCATTCATAGCATGTCCGTCGAGCCAATATAGCCCGAGAGCCTTGTGTCCTTCCGCAATGGTCTCTCCTTTGTGTCTGATTGTAAAGGAGGTAGCATCAAAACTAACTATGGCGCCCTTTGAAGTAAGGCAGGGCGTGGACAGAATACGCGAGTGCGTATTTGGGAGGTGGAGCACATCCGATATTTTGAGGTCAATGCCTCGATTGGTGCGGATTGTAATAGAACCCATTCCAACACTTTGTAGAAGAGTGTTGTCACCAGGGAGAACATCAACACCTTTGTGAGGTGTATAGGTGTCGTAGTCCTCAAGATACGGGGTAAAGTGTGCTGAAGCTCCACTGTCCATCATCCATCTTGATGCTGACTGAGTGTGATGGACACTCATCATGTAAAGGGAGACCTGAGGTACTTCATGTACCTCCTCTATTTTGCCAGAGCCATTAACTATTGTAAATAGGCAGCTCTTTGGTACAGGTATGCTATTGGCCGCAGCAAACCTGTTTGCCGGAATTGAGTCCGGCGCCTCAGTTATGGTATTCTGAGCAGCTTTCCCTCGCTGCCCAGCCCTTCCCTTTTTTGCGTTCTCCTGATCCCGCTTGAGTTTGTAACACTCTGGCTTTTTATGGCCAGGTTTTTTGCAGTAATGGCAGATTACGTCCGAGGACGCAGAGCTGCCCGATGCCTGGGGAGGCGAGTGCTGGGGCCTGACTGGGGCAATCTTTGTAAAAGATGCCGGAGGGCCAGCGATGCGGGATTCCTCATTGATGAACCTATTGATAAGGTCCTGAGGAGCAAGGTTGGCAGGGGGGCCAGATGTGAGGATGGTGCCTGCTATGGTGCTGTAGGAGGGGGGAAGCGTGATGAACAGTAAACATAGAGGACATACTCACAGTGACAAAGTAGACTGTGGTGAGATATGTGGTAAACTGGAAGCAGCAACAGAGTAGTCTTGCAAGTGAAGCAGATGTAGAGTCTGGCACACAACAGATGAGAACTGGTGTTTTATACAACAGAGGGAGACATACCTGGCACACAACAGATGAGAACTGGTGTGGTGCCAGAGCGTACATGGTACTCTACTTATACTGCTACAGGGAGTGACGGTAGTAACACAGGTCACAGTAAATACAAGGAGCGTTGTTCTACAGAGGGACACAAAGGAGTGTGCAGAAGGAGAACAAAAGCGCAAAGAACAATAGAAGTCTAGACTGATGATATCATAGTGACATCACAATAAAGATAGAACAAAAGGGATCAGTACAAGGACGAAATACAATAGGAGTCCAGAGGAGTCCATGATGTCATTGTACAGTGATGTCATAGATAAGAAAATACAATAAGTCCGAGATTGTAATGATCATAATGATCTAATCTACATGTCCTGTATATCTAATCTGAAGCAGTCCGTTATCTGCGTGTCCATACGAGCCGCTAAGTGCGCGCGGGTCACTTATCAACAAAGTGCGTCTAGTAATATGAAGGACATTTGCATGTCCGAGACGGGCATCCCTTGCTCCACAAGGGTGTTCCTCAGGTCCAGCATTTTTTGGAGCTGAGGTAGGAAGGGGCTACCTTCCTGAAGCTTGGTATTGGCCAAGCCCACCCACAAGTTAAAGGTGGCCATAGAGCCAACCTGACCATAGAGGTGATCAAGCTGCTGGTATTTATCATGGACAGTTGGGAAGACTGCCATGGATTGGATACCAGAGAGGACCTCTGATGTCACTGATAAAAATAAGAGGCCAGTGATGACCTCTTCTTGCTTTGCCCAAAGGGCCATCATAGCTAGACCTTCATTTGTGGGGCCGACTGGGCCCCCAGCAACCGCAGGGTGTTGGGGAATGGCCCCAGGGTCTGAATGGGTGGTGTGGCGACTGCACCCATTCATGAGCATAAGGGAGGTGAAGGTGGTGGACCAACTTTGCCAGTTGGTGCCATCCAGCTTGGCAAGGGTGACGGAAGGAGGGAAGGTAAGGTGGAAAGACATTTGAGATGTTTGTAAATCTGGTTCCGAGGAGCAGTCAGAACCAGTCCAGATCTTGGTAGGAAAAGTAGAGGTCCAGCCAAAGGAGTGCTATAACTCCATAACACATAGGGTGTCATGCCTCAAGTTGTGTGACTTGGATGTATACTATAGTAGTGGAATCATTTTAATGATGGCTGCCTTACTACTGAGTCTCCTGGGCCCGAATGTTACTAGGGGTGGATAGTCATGCGCGATGCCATAGGTTTCAAGCAAGAAGGATCATGGGAGCATTGTCCGGCGAAGGACGCTCCGAGTCGATCTCTAGCCTAGTAGCATGAAGGCTGGGGCTACCCAAGAACTACAGTAGAAGGGTAGTACCCTAGAGAGGAGCCAACAGCGAATTCCAGAAGCAATGAAAGGGATCAACTCCCATAACAATTGCGACTGTCGTCTGTGGAGTCTCTAGAACAGACCATTAAGGGTCTTGGTACTAAGTAACTAGAATAGTGATACATGCCATGCAGCAAATCCTGCACAACGGGAGCGAATACTTCTCCTGGCAGAGGTCTACTCATAGCTACTATGTAAATATCATTATAGTATAGTAGCGTCTCCTAGTTGTGTCAGAGGGAAGGACTTCTGGGTTTGACTATTAACCAGGCCTTCACACCCCTTAAAGTGACCCAGGTATTAACCGAGTATCACCCAACCATTAGAGAGGCTTATAGCCGCAGGGGTCTTCCCCCTTTGGCCTATGAAAGCACTTCCGGATGAAGACCGGGTAATGAAAATATAGTAGGAGTAGTGCGCACAGAGGAATTTAAGGTCATGTAGGACCTTTCATGAGAACCTCCTTAGGAGGCTAGCCAAATTGGCACATGACAGAGTCATGGTGGACGAGAAAGGATGTGTCGAAGATGAATGATAGAGGATGCTCACTGAAGGTAATGAAGACGACGAAGATGTGGTCGGCTGAGAGAGCAAAGTGACACAAGTAGATCTGTGGTAAAAATGCAAGTTAGTTATTAGGTGTCAGGGCCCATAACCTGTTGAGCGCAGAACTAACAAGCGAGATAAAAAGCAAAGAGCTAATAGACAAGTTAACTTCAGAGGGGAAGTAAACTCTATGTATATACACACCTAATAGACAAGTTACTATGGACTGTCTGTGAGTAAAGGTAGTGTAAAGAGAAGGGTAAAAAGGACTTACACTTCAGAGGGGAAGTAAACTCTGAAGTGTGAAGGCGTAAACAGCAGTCCTTATATACAGGACGCTTAGCTAAGAATGGTCTGTGTGCACTGGTGACCCAAACACAATACATGTGGTCTGTGCGCCAGAGGGAGAAATGCCATTGGAGGGCAGAGAACAATACCTGCCTAAAGCAGACAATACCAGTATCTTAACAATAGAGAACAATAAGAGTCATGTATGACTCTGACAATAAAGATAAACAAAAACGGTCCGTACAAGTCCGGAGTGTCCAAAAGAGTCCATAAGGGACAGATACCGAATATAGTATATGGGCTGACACAATCAGATCCCACGAGACATGTGACTTATACAGTCGTGTCTCAACATGTGTTACTAGCGTCACCCTCTGTAGCAGTATAAGTAGAGTACCATGTACACTCTGGCACCACACCAGTTCTCATCTGTTGTGTGCCAGACTTCCATCTGCTTCACTTGCTTGATTATCTCTGTTGCTGCTTCAAGTACCACCCACATATCTCACCACAGTCTCCTTTGTCACTGTGAGTATGTCCTACATGTGTACTGTTCATCAGTAATAGTGAGTTTGGTACACGTAGAATCGGCAAGTGGAAAACACGCACCTCTGATGCAAGATGAACCTTGTCACTTTTAATAGCCCTGCATAGAATATCGAGCTCCTTTTCAGACATGAAGTCCAGGGGGATTCAGTGGTTATGCTCACGACACGTTCCCTGAAATTTGTTGTGAGCATCATCCCACCGGACACGCTTCTCAATCGTGAGTTCATCCAGCATGAGGACTTGATGCATGATCTTGTCCTTGATCCTGTCTGATGGCTGCCAGAGATCTGAGTCAAGCGTAAGACCTCCAGAGCAAGAGCCAGAAACAGATCTAAATGACGAATAACATGATATTACATTTGCCTCAACATCTGCGATAGTCGGGGTGGAGGGAGAGACGACCAGGGCTGGCAAGACTGTCTGGTGCCTAATGGTTGTGAGACTTGGCAGGGCCAGGGACTGGTGGGCAAACTGTGCCACACGCATGCCTCCCAATCGGAGCAACACTATAGACCGCATAATATCCTCGTTTGTAAACCCCTTTGGCTTGTAAAGTTTTTCTGCTGCACGCTCATATTGCTGAATGAGGGTCTTGATTCCAACTTGTTGCTTCAAACCTGCTTGTACCAGTGAAGCCACGCGATCAACCCACCCACTTGCAATTGCCAAGATCCACTGCTTGTGGTCCTCAAGTGCGCCTACTTTCACCAGTAGCTTTCGACTGTCATTGAGCTTTGACATCCAAAGCTGCTTGATCTGGTCTGTTTTCTGGTGTGTGATGGCAATAAGTGCGCTGACTCCATGATAGATGAGTGGGACGTTCTCATGGGTGCCGAACCTGATTCTATTTAAGATTCCGGCAAAGAGGTTGCTTGAGGTGAGTGTCTGACAGTTTCCACATGTTCCGCCTTCCATAGATGATATCTTCTGACATGACTTTGCCTGAAGATAGAATGCATCGTTGATCAAGTGGTAGTTCCAAGGCACGGAATGCTCGTTGTGTAAGCCAAACGGGTACAACATATGGTGATTCATTCCCTCAGGAAATGTGATAAGGGTTCCCTTGCAAGGCCATTTCCTTGGCTGTTCCAACAGCTTGTTGGCGTTGCTGATGGCCCTGCGCTCATGAACCTCTCTCAGGTTGCAGGTTTCCTCCTTGGCTTCCTCCATCTCGCTTGCTATCTCATCAACATTGATGATGTCTTGATTTTCAGTAATGTTCTCAATGTGGGTCTCCATGGTGGCAGTCAAAGTGCCTTGGGTTGAGATGGACCTGGAGGCAGAGGCTCCAGAGGGATGACCAGGGGGATAATTGCACTCATGCACATGTGAGCGCTGACCTGGTCCAAATGAGTATATTCAGTTCCTTACTGATCTTCTATTTCCTTTAGAATCACCTCAACTTTTGTCTCAAATAGTGCACCCTGGAGGCCCCTTTCTTGGATGAAAAACGACATGAAGCAGATAAATCCGTCCAAACCATGTGGGCCTTGATTCAATAGTTGCAGGACAATCACAGCCATTTCCTCCTCTCCCCACCTGAATGATGACTTCATCATTTGGTTTAGGACGAACCAATCGTCCTCGCCTGGCTCAGTGATGCAAGTACGTGGGTCGACTGCGAATATGCTGAGCCGATGTTCTGGAGTTGCGCTTGGCTTATCACTAGGGATCTGTTTGACAGCCGCTTCAAGACCTCGAAGAAGGCTGACTGCCTTCTTATCCAGGGCGTGCTGCATGGGCAGCTGGGTGGCTTTCCCTTGGGCTTTCCCTTGACCCCGGGGCATGGATATCAACTCCTGGGGTGACTCATACACAGGTGCAGGAAAGGGTGCAGGCTCTTGTGCGGACTCAGGTCCGAGGGGCTCCATATGACGCTTAGGGGTTAGAGTGAAGGATTCACCCGGACAGATGGGAGGAGGGGCTGAGACTGTGGAGGGATTCAACGGAACCCAGGGCTTGAAGAACGAGTCAAGAACTTGGTTTGCCTTCTCTGGCTTTTTTGACTGGGCTCCACTCACATTTGTGTGCTTGCAAGATGCAAGGCAACATGCCTTTGACATGCAATGTGCCTTGAGGTTTTTGTGTCCACCTGTTCCAACATGGACCACCTTTCTGCAGTCTGGACACTCCAATGTACTTGAAAACGTGAATAGCTGTTTCCTGTCTCTGTTATTTCAGGAGTTAGATGAGCGGCATAATTCAAGTACATGTTTCCTCACTCTTGGACCTTGTTTCTCACCATTGTCTCTTTTTCTGAACTCAAGGGAGGTTAACAAGCACGCAAACACAACCTTTTCACCCCATACAAGCCAAGTTGCTAGTGTATTGGCTGTCAAAAGTTTGTTGCAATCCTCATTGCTCACTTAGTATGGTAGAGGGACTACTGTTTTTGGATGTGATTATGTAATAAATAGTAGGTGTTGAACTTTTTTTTCGCAATCGAGACCCCCCCCCCACCACCCCACCCCTGGTGTGGGATTCCGGTTCCGCCTCCCCCTTGCATCCATACAATCCACACTGACAGTACTCATACCCATACCCATATAACTCCTAGACCCTTAGATATAGCCTCAGATGTGACCAAAATAACATATGCTCCAATTAATCATTTTTGCCAGCAAACCTTTTGTTCAACTGCAAAGAGGGCTGACTCTCATCGCCACATTTGCCAGAATGCTGCCCACTTCTCTGCCTGCTGCTAGTCTGCCATCACAGTCACCTTGCTTGCAAAGGTCATATGGCAGGTCGAAATTCCCTGCAACTCCAAATAAACACACATACTGTCAAACTTGACACAAATACCATCAAAACAGATGCAAATAACGACTGCCCTTCTAAGGATTGCTTCGTTCTCGTGCAAAACTAGATGAGGTCATGCTGTCCTTATCAGACGATAATCGCTCAAAATTGGTAAACGCAGGAGAGGAAAAAAATAAGAGGAGGAAATTAGAAGCAGATGAATGTCCTGTGCCAAACCCCTCTCACACTCCTGGGCCCCAAACCGTCAACGGTTCCTTCCTACAACCCATTTCTGAAAGTGTTCAGCGAGAACGTATCTCCAAATTCATTGATGTGACTGGCAACACAGATGAAAACTTTGATTTGCACTGTCTGTGCCAGCCAGTTTTTTGACAGCAATATTTCTGTACTTAAAATATGCGAATTACAAGCAGACGACATTCTCCTTCCTTCAAAAACTCATCCTTCCCACGTTTTGACACACAGAATGCTGCTACACCAAAACCCGGAGTGCTTTCACAACGATGAAAACAGAATTCACTCTGCTAATGTGTGTTCCTCTTGTGCATCCCACATACATCAAAACAAGACACCTCCTCTTTCTCTTGCAAATGGGATGTGGGTTGGTGCTGTACCAGGTGAGTTGAGCATTCTCTCTTTACCTGAGCGCACACTTGTAGGACAGCATTTCACTGTGTAAAGCTGTATCCAAAGAAAGGGGCAAGCTCTTGGAATTCAAAAAATCTGCAAAGTGGCTTATATGGGAACATTTCCATGTACAGGTTCAACACAGATGACATCACTACGATGATGGATGTGCAACTCATGCCTCCTTCTGCCATCCTTGCAGCCACCATTAATGTAACTTTTATTGGGCCGAAGAATCTACCACAGAAAAGACAATGCCTGGGGTGTGAAACATCGCAGTGTTGATAAGTGACCCACATGCACTTAGCGGCTCGCATGGACACGCAGATAACGGACTGCTTTAGATTAGATATACAGGACATGTAGATTAGATCATTATGATCATTACAATCTCGGACTTATTGTATTCTCTTATCTATGACATCACATGTACATGACATCATGGACTTCTCTAGACCGTCCTTGTACTATTGTCTTTGTACTTCCCTTTGTTTCCTTATCTTTATTGTGATGTCACTATGATATCATAGTCTGGACTCTTATTTGTTCTTATGCCTTGTTCTCCCAGAACAGCACACTCCTTTGTCTGTATGTAGAACAATGCACCTTGTATTTACTGTGACCTGTGTAACTAGCGTCACCCTCTGTAGCAGTATAAGTAGAGTACCATGTATGCTCTGGCACCACACCAGTTCTCATCTGTTGTGTGCCAGGTATGTCTTATCCTCTTGTATAAACACCAGTTCTCATCTGTTGTGTGCCAGACTCAAACTCTGCTTCACTTGCCTGATTACACTCTGTTGCTGCTTCCAGCCACTCTTGATATCTCACCACAGTCCTCTTGTCACTGTGAGTATCATCCCTTCATGTGCGCTGTTCTTCAGGTTATGGCCCTGGTGCCCAAGCCACTCCACTTGGCTGGTCACTGTGTTCCTAGGATCACACACCAGGTCAAGGTCTGTCTGGGGCCTCACCAGCCTTGCCCAAGGCAGTGGACACTGAGGCGTCAGTTGTCACTGCTGAGGAACCTCCTGTCCATGTAATGCCCAGTAGTCCTACTTTCACCCCCACTGTTTTCCTAGCCCCTGCACTATGCGCAAGGAGATTGGATCTGGTAGCCCCTTAATTCATATCCAGGTGTGCATGGCCCACTGGGCTGTGTATTGTGGAGCTTAGTGCCAGCTGTCTCTGGTGCTCCACACTGGGCGCAGGATCTCCTCACCATGGGAGTGTAAAACCTGGTTCAGACTCTGGGGGGTGTTCACCTTAGGTGTTCTGCAACCAGACTCCTGCCTTGTAGCAGCAATGGGAAAGGATTCAGTGAAGCCACTTGTGGCGATGAGGCAACCAACAGGCTGAGAAGGCTGAGGTAGACAGCCTTGGGCTCTGAAAGACACCATTCCATATTCCCCCTGACGCAAACTAGTGAGCCGTGTCCTAGACACACCCTGGCTGGCAGCTGGCTCCTAGTATGGCAAAGGGATATTCCAAACCTGGGCCTAGCCCTTGTATCACTGGCATACCACAGGAGGCAGGACGTGTTAGCGTTCTGGCCTTACAGATTCACAGATAGGAGTGACTACCCCATCACATCTTGCAACTGTTATGAAGCACTGTCGCTGACTGCTCCTCGGCGATAGATAAATCATCCCTATGTCTGGCCAATCATCTCGCGCTGCCTCGCCCACTGGTGCCACCGGTGCGGCTGCAGGCGCCACAGCAGGGGGCGCACTCCCCCCTTTTCCAACTGGGTCCACACCCTCCTCGCGCATCACCAATGCCTATGGCAATTCCTTTGGCATGCCCTCAGGCATCCACCTCAGCAGGTTTGACGGGTCAAACTGGAACGAGTGGTCTGGGACCTTGGAGGCAATCCTCACGCTGCACGAAGCTGAGGATGTGTTCTACCTCCAGGTTCCTCCCTCTGGAGTCACCTCTGATGAGTGGGACTCTGTCCAGCGTCGGGCAAAGGCGTACCTCCGCCTCTACCTTAAACCCGACATCTACTCCCTCGTTGCCGACCCGCTTGTCTACCCCACCTTCAAGTCAAAGTGGGACAAGCTGAAGGATGTCTATGCTGGTGCTAGTGGCAGCACCACCATATTTAATCTGTGGATCCAACTCACCCAAGCCCGCCTTGACGACTCTGCACCCATGGCCTCTCAGTTGGCCAAGCTCAATGAGCTGCGGGTCGGCCTTTCCAACGCACAGATGGGTGTCACCGACACCCAATTCTGTCTCATTCTCCTCCACGCCCTGCCAGCCTCCTATGAGGTCTTGGCATCCACCATCCTCACCAGTGGCGCCCCCTCCAAACTCAAGCACGCTGAAATAATTGTGCGCATCGTCTTGGAGGAAGCACGTCGTACTGGCCCCTCTGGTTCCTCCCTCAACAAGGCTGCCCCCATTAGGCCCACTAGTGGTGGCCGTAAGAAGAAAGACCATACTCAACTTACGTGCCATTATTGTAACAAAAAGGGGCATATCAAGCCTGATTGCAGGCAGAGGAAGAAGGATGAAGCTGTGGGGAAGTTGAAGGATACTGGCAACAAGGCTGCCAACTCTCATGTATTAGTACCAACCACCGCCTCCATTAAGGAGGTCGATGATGAGCCCGCCATTAACTGGGTGGACAATGCAGTTGGAGTTGCTATGTATGCTGCCTCACGTGTGCGTTGGATGATGGACAGTGGTGCCACACACCACATCACACCACATCGGTCCGACTTCAAGGACTACACCCCGTGCAAAGGTGCTGTGCGCCTTGGGGACAAGTCCACCATCAACCAAGTTGGTGTAGGCTCCATCATCTTTACTACGAGCCAGGGCCTTCCCATCACCCTCAGCAATGTGCTACACCTTCCACAGGTGAAGACACGCTTCTTGTCGACGCGTGCCTTAGCACAAAAGGGTGCGGAAGTGGCCTTTGACAGTGGCTCGTTTAAAATATCTGTCAAAAAGCAATGTGTAGCTGTTGGCTACTTGGAGGACAACCTTTACTGGTTGGACACTTCAAGCATTGGCCTCAATGCTCACATCAAAAGTGCAGCCACCACTCTTGATATCTGGCATCAGCGCATGGGACACATCTCCTCTGCTGCTCTAAAGTTGTACGGTCCCTCTGCCACTACTGGCATGGACATTGACAGCTCTACCACGCACACTGCTGTGTGTTGAGGGTGCGAGTTGGGTAAATCCACTCGCCAACCTTTCTCTGTGTCCTCCACCAAAAGGACAACCCGTATCTTTGAGATTGTACACAGCAACCTCGCCGGTCCAATGCAAACTCAGTCCCTACAAGGCTCCACGTACACTGCCACCTTCATAGATGACCACTCCAAGCATGCAGTGGTGTACTTCATTAAGTCGAAGGATCAGTTTGTGAAGGCGCTGCAGATGTATTTGGCCTGGGGTGAAACCCAGACGTCCCATAAACTGCGCGCACTCCACTCTGACCGCGGAGGCGAGTACATGGCAAGCCAAGTACAGGACATTCTCAAGCAGAGAGGGATAGAGCATCACCTTACAATGCCAGGTTCACCACAGTCGAATGGGAAAGCCGAGCAGTTTAACCGCACCATTACGGATAAGGCAATGGCCATGCTACACACAGCAGGCATGTCTAAAGGCTTCTGGGAGCATGCGATGAGCACCGTGGTACACATCTATAACCGCTCTCCCACCTGTACGCTTAAGTGGCGCACACCCTATGAGCTCTGGTACTCTGGCAAGGTACCAGATGTCTCACACTTGCGCATCTTTGGATGCAAGGGGTACATGCACGTACCCGCTGATAAGCGTCGCAAATTGGATGCGAAGGCTATTGAAGTCACGCTTATTGGGTTTGAGCCCAAATCAAAGGGCTATAAGCTCTGGGACCGCCAAACCCGCTCTGTCCGTTTGTCCAGGGATGTGACATTCGACGAGAGTAGCTTCCCATCCCTTCAGGGTGCTGAGACACACCCACCACCTTCTCAAGTGGCTTCACAACCACTACCTACACCAGTAATTGCCGTACCTAGCACGTCGGCGTTACCACCACAGTGAGCACCCTCCCCTGCACACTCTGATAGCAGTGAGGAGGATGTTGAAGACATTTTAGACCCCAAACAAGAGCGCCCACACACGCCACCACCACCTGCCCCACCCACTCTTCCTGTCACACCTAAGCGTGAACAGCCCCCTCTGACTTCTCCACCACCACGTCAAAGTGCAACGCGCATTATGCGCAATGTCCCTCCTCCCTCACCAGATATGCCTGGTGGCTTTGAGGACCGCACACAGCGTAGTCAGCTGTTGCGTGAGATGGACAATGCACCTAGACGCTCTGCCCATGCTCCAGTGCCCAATCCCTGCTACTTCACAGCGGATAATGTGGCCACACGTGGTAGACGGCTGGGGTTTGCAGAGCTGTTAGCTGCAGCTTATGTGGAAGAGATCCTGCATCCTATGCAGAGGCCATGTGGTCTGTGGATGCAGGTGAGTGGACAATGGTGTGTCAGTATGAAATGGATGCGCTCGCCAAAAATGGCACATGGGAGTTAGTAGATCTCCCACCTAATCGCAAGGCAGTAAAATCCAAATGGGTCTTCAAGCTCAAAGTGGATGGCCACTACAGAGCTCGCTTGGTGGCTAAGGGGTTTACGCAAATCCCTGGCATAGATTTTGATGAAACCTTCTCTCCCGTCGCACGATTCGAGTCGCTGAGATTACTTCTGGCGTTGGCCGCGCTGGAGGACTGGCACATCCATCAGATGGATGTCAAGTCTGCGTTCCTCAATGGCGTGCTTGATGAGGAGATTTACATGGAGCAACCACAAGGGTTCATCACCACTGGTGCAGAGACAAAGGTGTGTCGCCTAGTCAAGGCGATATATGGTCTCAAACAAGCCTCCCGTGCATGGAACTTGCAATTCCATGGAGTGCTACTTGCACTCGGCTTTAAGCGGACGTTTGCCAATGCCAGCGTATATGTGTTGCCTCAACGAGAGGGGGATGGACCACTCTTTGTTATCGTTTACGTTGACGACATCACAATTTTGGGTGCTTCTCTGGAGAGAATTAAGCGTCTAAAGTCAGATCTTTCTGAACACTATGAGATGACAGATCTCGGGGAGATAGAGTCATATCTTGGTATGCGCATTGTGCGCGACTGCTCCCTCAGACACATTGAAATAGACCAGTCTGGCTATGTCAAGGATGTCCTTGAACGCTTCGGCATGACTGATGCCACTCCACACTCCACACCCTTGCCCGCTGGTGCTGACGAGCACCTTCATAAATATACGGGTCAGGCTACTGCCTCTGACATTACGCACTACCAGTCACTCATTGGTAGTCTGCTGTACGTTCAGATTGGTACTAGACCGGACATTTCCTTCGCTGTGTCACGTCTGGTGCAATATGCAGCGAATCCTTCCCCTCAACATCTGCGGCTTGCGCAATATGTCCTGGCTTACCTAGTAGGCACTGTGGATATGTGGATAGTCTATGATGGCGCCAGTGGAGATGGCCTTGTTGGCTACTCTGACTCTTCCCTGGGTGACCAGGTTGACGACAGACACTCCACTTCAGGTTATGTGTTCCTATTAGCCAATGGTGCAATAAGTTGGTCCTCGCGAAAGCAAAAGACAGTGGCCCAAAACACTACAGAGGCGGAATACATGGCCATGACCGATGCGGCCAACCAAGCTGCTTGGTATCAGAGCTTCCTCTTGGAACTCAGGTACGAGGTCGACGACCCCATCCCATTGCATGGTGACAACAAGGGTGCCATTGACTTGGCCTTGAACCCTGTCACTGGGAGGCGATCAAAGCACATTGCCATTAGGCATCATGTCATTAGGGAGTACATCGAAAAGTGTTGATAAGTGACCCGCGCGCACTTAGCGGCTCGTATGGACACGCAGATAACGGACTGCTTTAGATAAGATATATTGGACTTATGTAGATTAGATTATTATGATCTTTACAATCTCGGACTTTCTTATCTATGACATCACTGTACAATGACATCATGGACTCCTCTGGACTCCTATTGTATTTCGTCCTTGTACTCATTTCTTTTGTCCTATCTTTATTGTGATGTCACTATGATATCATAGTCTAGCCTTTCTATTGTTCTTTGCGCTTTTGTTCTCCTTCCTGCACACTCCTTTGTGTCCCTCTGTAGAACAACGCTCCTTGTATTGTGTGACCCTGTGTTACTTCTGTTGTACTGGTGTCACTCCCCTGTATAGTATAAGTAGAGTACTCTGTACGCTCTGGCACCACATCAGTTCCTCATCTGTTGTGTGCCAGGTATGTCTCTTCCTTTGTATAAACATCAGTTCCTCATCTGTTGTGTGCCAGACCACCATCTGCTTCACTTGCTAGATCTTACTCTGTTGCTGCTTCCAGCCACCCTTGATATCTCACCACCGTCCTCTTGTCACTGTGAGTATCATCCCTTCATGTGCGCTGTTCATCAAAAAGAGGACCATCACTCTTATTAGAACCCCTACTCTGGAAATGGTTGCAGACGGCTTCACCAAGTCGCTCGCATGCACCCTGCTCCAACAACACAATGTTGACATGGGCTTGTGCTAAATCCTAGATTGCTGATCACGGGGAGATGTTGATAAGTGACCTGCGCGCACTTAGCGGCTCACATGGACACGCAGATAACGGACTGCTTTAGATTAGATATACAGGACATGTAGATTAGATCATTATGATCATTACAATCTTGGACTTATTGTATTCTCTTATCTATGACATCACATGTACATGACATCATGGACTTCTCTAGACCGTCCTTGTACTATTGTCTTTGTACTTCCCTTTGTTTCCTTATCTTTATTGTGATGTCACTATGATATCATAGTCTGGACTCTTATTTGTTCTTATGCCTTGTTCTCCCAGAACAGCACACTCCTTTGTCTGTATGTAGAACAATGTGCCTTGTATTTACTGTGACCTGTGTTACTAGCGTCACCCTCTGTAGCAGTATAAGTAGAGTACCATGTACGCTCTGGCACCACACCAGTTCTCATCTGTTGTGTGCCAGGTATGTCTTATCCTCTTGTATAAACACCAGTTCTCATCTGTTGTGTGCCAGACTCAAACTCTGCTTCACTTGCCTGATTACACTCTGTTGCTGCTTCCAGTCACTCTTGATATCTCACCACAGTCCTCTTGTCACTGTGAGTATCATCCCTTCATGTGCGCTGTTCTTCACGCAGGTGGTTGTGCAGGCCTCTGCGGGGCGCGAGATGTTGTACATACATCTGCAGTTATCACAGACGCATCAACGTCCGTGGTTATCGCAGACGCATCAACGTCAAAGGGCTAAGGCCACATGTGAGTGCCACAATGTCAGGAGAGAGATTGGTGTCGGTTGGTCACAGGTGGCTGGAAACAGTTGCACATGCTTCAGCACGGTACGAAAAATTGCATAGGTGGCTGCTGGGGTCGGTAACACATTGGGTTCAAGTTACTAAGGCTGCACGCAAGTGCGGCACGCTGAGAATGCAATGGAGTGAGCTACACTGAGCTCAAAAGTCCGAAATTGCACAGCCTTAGACCTTCAATGCCATGGAGGCCTGCATGACCACTTGTGACGCTTCACACCCCAAAATCCTGCACACATCATAGACCATTCCCTAGTGATCAGGGATGGTTTAGGGTATCGGCGCTCATGGTTTGCTTCCAAAATAGTGTCAGTCCGCCAAACTAAGAAAAGGCATGTATGGAAGCGTGTGGGCATGTGAACAACAGCTGAGTTGGATGACATGTTGGGTTCATTCGTAAAAATGGTCATAATGTATATATGAACCACAAAAAATGACAACATGTTTTAACTTACACACAAACATTGTCACCCAAACTGATAACACCTGCAAGCAAGGTTACAGTCACCTTGCTTGACAAGGTCTACTACAAAGTGAGAATTACCTAAGAATCTGGAAAACATCCACATGTACAAAGCCACCCTATTAGTCGTACACATTTCGGACGCTGTTGCACTCACTTGTATACATGTACAAAGCAAAACAACAGAATAGGTAAAATGTCCACACGTACAAAGCTAACCTACAGCACCTGGTTGTCGGACACCTTGAATTTCTTGCTCACTCCTGGTCTGATCCCTACATAATTCAGTATATACCATCTGGTACCGTCTTTTAATATTCTCCAGGTGTTTTTCAGATAAAAATCCTGCTGTGTCGCTTGCCAACTGATGCCGTGGTCGGTGTTTGATAGAGTAAGCCATTCCTTACAAAGGTGGCATTGGATTGGCGTTGGTGCCCTGCATCATGCATGCCATGATCATGCACAACAATGACCCAAATCATGCAAAGCGCTGCAAATGCCCACTGCACAACAAACAATCCATCTAGAACTAGGGAGTGTTAGAGAACATCTACAACCCCCAACATCATCTATCCATGGTTGCTTCCTCCAGCTCCCATCCTATCCAACCCAGTGATACAACCATGCTCAAGACCACGGTCACCGGTCTCCCTGACCGGTGAAATTGCGATTTATACACTTCACTTTCTAGATGCCCTCTGCATTAAGCACCCACCTACTTCCCTATACTTTCCGCATTCGCTCGCACTTGGCCATGCTCCTGCGCACTTTCAAAGTGTCATGTTTCACCGCTTTCCCATGCTCTGTGGACCTCAGACTTCAGTGTAGCTCTCCCTTCGTGTTCCCCAGCGTGCTGCACTCATGCGCGGCCTTAGAAACTTAAGTGCGACGCGTTACCGACCCCGGCAGCCATCTATATGAAGTTTCGCGCCATGCCGAAGCGTGCGCGACCGATTCTGACCACATATGACCAACTGACCCCGTTTCCGTTCCTGACCTTGCCACCCTCGCGCACAGCTCTAGCCCTTCGATACCGACGTGTCCGCAATCATTGCAGACCCATATATGACATCTTGCGCTCCGCAGTGGCCTGTGCGACACCCTGCAATGCTTCACACCCCCTAGACCCTCACAACATGGCGTGCAAGCACCACTTCAAACCCCCACAACGCCTCGATGGCATGCAACTCAACACGGTGTGCAAATTCCGCCATGACGCAAGCCGCAAACAACGATGAAAGAGGCCACTGACAGCCACAGCAATACGGTGACAACAACAACGCTGCAATGACCGCGACCATGACAGAACGACATGCATAACCGCAATGGAGCCATGCCCCGACCACGGCAATGCAAGCCGACGAACAACACAGCAGTGTTACAACAACTACGCACCCACAACCACAACAACGGAAGGCGATGGAACATCGTTCCTTTCACTTAGTACAGCATACGCTTCTGTTGAAAAAATAATATATTTTGTTCCCCAGGCCTCATTTCTCATCTTTCCTTTTTTAACTTTTGGCTATTGTCTGCACCATAGTGGCGCATTCACGTGACCAACCCCAGGGTTTGAATCCCATCTACCACGGCCAGGCTCGTATTTTTGAGCAAGCCCAAATGGCCCAGTGACATTGAAAAAACCTGTTGAGCGCAGAACTAACGAGCGAGGTAAAAAGCAAAGAGCTAATAGACAAGTTAACTTCAGAGGGGAAGTAAACTCTGTATATATACACACCTAATAGACAAGTTACTATAGACTGTCTGTGAGTAAAGGTAGTGTAAAGAGAAAGGTAAAAGGGACTTACACTTCAGAGGGGAAGTAAACTCTGAAGTGTGAAGGCGTAAACAGCAGTCCTTATATACAGGATGCTTAACTAAGAATGGTCTGTGCGCACTGGTGACCCAAACACAATACATGTGGTCTGTGCACCAGAGGGAGAAATGCCATTGGAGGGCAGAGAACAATAGCTGCCTAAAGCAGACTATACCGGTATCTTAACAATAGAGAACAATAAGAGCCATGTATGACTCTGTCAATAAGGATAAACAAAAGCGGTCCGTACAAGTCCGGAGTGTCCAAAAGGAGTCCATAAGGGACAGATACCGAATATAGTATATGGGCTGACACAATCAGATCCCACGAGACATGTGACTTATACAGTCACGTCTCAACATCCCTCCATGATAGAGGCAGTCCATGATGTGACAGGGGTGATAAATTTGGAGCGTGAAGAGCTGCGCAGAGGATTGGGATCAAGGTTGAAATCTTGGTAAGTCCTGATGAAGGACTTTTCTCCAGAGGAGGCAAGATGACGCTCAATCAAAGACTATGGTCATTAGCGCTTCATTTGTCCTTGCTGCAGGACAACTTTTTGAAGGGCAGGAGTTTATGACCAAGGTCCAGCTTCTTCAGGGTTGTAAGAAGGGTTTTTCTTAGCTCCAGAGATCAGAGAACATGTTGTGCTTTTTACAGGGCAACGTGACGTCCTTGTTGTTAAACCCAGGATCGACAACCACTGACTGTATAACAGCACTGTGTTTCTAGACCAAGGATCGACAACCACTGACTGGTTATCAACCCTTTGCTCTGAGTCTCTTGTTACACCATTCCTAGATCAGCTACCATTTTGTCAAAAGGGTCTTTGGGCAGGGACTTTGTGAGTCCGTCTGCAACCATTTCCCCAGTAGGTGTACGTATCAGGTCTATGACCTTGTTTTCTACGTATTCCCTGACTACATGGTGCTTGATTAGGATGTGTTTGGACCGCCTTCCGGTGACAGGGTTTAATGCTAAGTCTACAGCACCCTTGTTGTCACAGTGTAGGGGAATAGGGGAGGTAACCTCATACCCTAGTTCGCCTAGGAAGGTAGTGTACCACTGAGCTTGATTAGAGGCCTCGGAGAGGCTCATGTACTCGGCTTCCGTGGTAGACTGTGCAATGGTCTTCTGCTTTCTGGTACACCATGAAATGGCTCCATTGGCAAGCAGGAAGATGTAGCCAGAGGTGGAGTGTTTCTCTTCCTGATCTCCCCAGGAAGAGTCACAATAGCCGTGAAGGCCTTCTCCACCATTCCCTCCAGCATAGCGTAACGCATAGTCCTTAGTACAGTTAAGGTATGCCAGGACATATTTTGCTAGGCGTAAATGCTGGGGTGAGGGATTGGAAGCAAATTGGCTAAGGCGCGCAACAGCGAAGGAAATATCGGGTCTGCTTCCAATCTGCGCATACAGCAGAGACCCAATTATCTGTTGATACTTCTTTATCTCAGAAGTAGAGGCCTGATCGTCATGTTTGACCAAGTGTGCCTCGGCGCCAGAGGGAAGAGGGGTATATACTGGGTTGGAATTGTTGATAAGTGACCCACGCGCACTTAGCGGCTCGTATGGACACGCAGATAACGGACTGCTTTAGATTAGATATACAGGACATGTAGATTAGATCATTATGATCATTACAATCTCGGACTTATTGTATTTTCTTATCTATGACATCACTGTACAATGACATCATGGACTCCTCTGGACTCCTATTGTATTTCGTCCTTGTACTGATCCCTTTTGTTCTATCTTTATTGTGATGTCACTATGATATCATCAGTCTAGACTTCTATTGTTCTTTGCGCTTTTGTTCTCCTTCTGCACACTCCTTTGTGTCCCTCTGTAGAACAACGCTCCTTGTATTTACTGTGACCTGTGTTACTACCGTCACTCCCTGTAGCAGTATAAGTAGAGTACCATGTACGCTCTGGCACCACACCAGTTCTCATCTGTTGTGTGCCAGGTATGTCTCCCTCTGTTGTATAAACACCAGTTCTCATCTGTTGTGTGCCAGACTTCCATCTGCTTCACTTGCTTGACTATCTCTGTTGCTGCTTCAAGTACCACCCTCATATCTCACCACAGTCTACTTTGTCACTGTGAGTATGTCCTACATGTGTACTGTTCATCAGGAATCTAGCATCCCAAACCGCTCAACCACATCGCGGATGTAATCTGATTGGTTGATTTCCATAGTGCGGTTTGCACGGTCTCTGGTGATGTTAACACCTAGGTAAGACTGGATTTCACCAAGATCAGTCATCTCATATCGGTTTGATAGAGATGCTTTCAGATCATTGATCTTTGGTAGGGAGCTCCCAAGTATAGTAATGTCATCTACATATAAGATCACGAAAAGTGTATCACCCCCCTCTTGAAGATGATATACGTATACTCCTGCATCAGAGTACGTCCGCGTAAAGCCTAGGTCACAAAGGACCCCATGGAATTGCATGTTCCATGCGCGGGAAGCTTGTTTGAGGCCATAGAGGGCCTTTTGTAATCGGCACACGAGGTGCTCAGAGCCAGCTGTGATGAAACCGACAGGTTGCTCCATATAGATTTCTTCCTCCAGTTCCCCATGTAGAAACGCCGACTTGACGTCCATCTGGTGAATATGCCAGTCTTCAAGCGTAGCCAACGCAAGAAGTAGTCTCAAGGACTCAAAGCGGGCAACTGGGGAGAAAGTTTCGTCAAAGTCCACCCCCTCTAGTTGGGTGAACCCTTTTGCCACTAGCCTAGCACGAAAGCGTCCATCCGCTTTCTTTTTGAACACCCATTTACACTTGACCACCTTCCTTCCTTCAGGGAGGGGTTCAAGTCTCCAGACATCAAGCTTGGTGAGAGCATCCAGTTCATACTGGCATGCTTCAAGCCAATCACCAGCTTGTTCAGACTCCATGGCCTGCTTGTATGTCTGCGGGTCCCTGTAACCAGGTACCTCCGCAGCATTTAGCAAGTCCATCATCCCCAGCCTGCTGCTACCCTGCATGAATTCGTCGTTGTCCTCTGTAAAGTAGCGAGGATTCGTGAATCGTACCCTAGTGCTCCGCCTTGGGCGTGTAGGCGAGGCTACCTGAGTGTTCCTGGGAGATCTAGGGGTTTCCCTAGGAGGAGACACTTCCCTGTTGAAATTAGGGGCAGGTATAGGCGCAGCGACAGCTGGCCTTGTGGATCGGGTACTACAACGACGTGTGGGTGCAGGATTTGTAGGGGGAGGAGCTTGGGAAGGGGGAGTGTGATATATTGTCTGGTCTGCCGGAGCAGGTGTGGAATTGGGTGGGGTGCTAGGCTGTTGTACTACTACAGGTGCTGGAGGTGGTATGACAAAGACTGGTGTAGTCTGAGGCACTGTAGGGGCAACAGCTGGTGTAGGCGGGCTAGGCACTACAAAGATGACTTCACCGCTGGGAGCACTCAAGGGTTCACCAGACGCGGGAGAGGTGGAAGGCTGTAAGTGTTGAGCCACAACACTGCGGGATGGGAAGGTGTCTTCATCAAATGTAACATCTCGTGAAGAGACATCTGTAATTGCAGTAGGTGTTCAGAGCCGTTCAGAGCCGTTCAAGGACACTCTGAACAGCTCTGAACACTCTGAACACCTAATTGTGTTTACAGATGGATGAAGCACCGGCTATGTCTATCCCAGAGTTTGTAACCCTTTGAAAAGGGTTCATAGCCCACAAACACGGCTTCCTTTGATTTAGGATCTAGTTTGCGCCGGTTGTGTTCTGGTACATGATAGTAGGCTTTGCAGCCAAATACTCTAAAGTAGGAGACATCTGGGACTGTACCATCCCAGAGCTCTAGCGGAGTTTTCCACTGATTCGAACGAGTGGGAGTGCGGTTATAGATTTGCACAGCAGTTTGAACTGCTTGTTCCCAAAAGCCAAGGCTAAGGCCTGCATGGTGGAGCATGCTAGTGCCTTTTTCCATAACCGTATGGTTAAAACGCTCGGCTCTCCCATTCTGTTGTGGAGAATAAGGCATAGTGACCATATGCTCGATTCCTGCTTCCAGAAGGATGTGCTTTAAGTCATTGTTGATGTATTCGCCACCACGGTCCGAGTGTAGGGATTTGATGGGCTTATTTAATTGTTTTTCAGCCCATGCCTTATAGTGTAGGAAGGCATCCTTAAACTGGTCCTTTGATTTCATGAAGATGACAACTGCAGCTTTGGAGAAGTCATCTATGAACGTGGCGAAGTACTTGTTGCCCTGGATAGAGTTGCTCTGTAATGGGCCAACAAGGTCACTGTGAATGACTTCAAGGGGTTCTGAAGCACGTTTCTTGGAAGGTGGAAAAGGTAGACGAGTAGATTTGCCTAGTTCACAACCAAGGCAAAGTCCATCTTCCACAGGGGAATCATTTATATGGAGTCCTTTGACTGACTCCTGAGCATGTCTCTTTAGCGCATCTTTGGACATATGTCCCATGCGCCTATGCCAGACATCAAGGCTCGCAGATGCAGGTGCGCGAACAGCATTCATAGCATGTCCGTCGAGCCAATATAGCCCGAGAGCCTTGTGTCCTTCTGCAATGGTCTCTCCTTTGTGTCTGATTGTAAAGGAGGTGGCATCAAAACTAACTATGGCGCCCTTTGAAGTAAGGCAGGGCGTGGACAGGATACGCGAGTGCGTATTTGGGAGGTGGAGCACATTCGATATTTTGAGGTCGATGCCTCGATTGGTGCGGATTGTAATAGAACCCGTTCCAACACTTCGTAGAAGAGTGTTGTCACCAAGGAGGACATCAACACCTTTGTGAGGTGTGTAGGTGTCGTAGTCCTCAAGATAGGGTGTAAAATGTGCTGATGCTCCACTGTCCATCATCCATCTTGATGCTGACTGAGTGTGGTTGGCACTCATCATGTAAAGGGAGACCTGAGGTACCTCATGTACCTCTTCTATTTTGCCAGAGCCGTTAACTATAGTAAATAGGCAACTCTTTGGTACAGGTATGCTATTGGCCGCAGCAAACCTGTTTGCCGGAATTGAGTCCAGCACCTCAGTAATGGTATTCTGAGCAGCTTTCCCTCGCTGCCCAGCCCTTCCCTTTTTAGCGTTCTCCTGATCCCGCTTGAGTTTGTAACACTCTGGCTTTTTATGGCCAGGTTTTTTGCAGTAGTGGCAGATTACGTCTGAGGACGCAGAGCTGCCCGATGCCTGGGGAGGCGAGTGCTGGGGCCTGACTGGGGCAATCTTTGTAAAAGATGCCGGAGGGCCAGCGATGCGGGATTCCTCATTGATGAACCTATTAATTAGGTCCTGAGGAAGGAGATTGGCAGGGGGGCCAGATGCGAGGATGGTGCCTGCTATGGTGCTGTAGGAGGGGGGAAGCGCGTCTAAAAGTATGAAGGACATTTGCATGTCCGAGATGGGCATCCCCTGCTCCACAAGGGTGTTCCTCAAGTCCAACATTTTCTGGAGTTGAGGTAGGAAGGGGGTACCTTCCTGAAGCTTGGTATTTGCCAAGCCCACCCATAAATTGAAGGTGGCCATAGAGCCAACCTGACCATAGAGGTGTTCCAGCTGCTGGAACTTGTCATGGACAGTTGGGAATACTGCCATGGAAATAATACCGGAGAGGACCTCCAACGTGACTGAGAGGAATAGGAGGCCGGTGATGACCTCCTCCTGCTTTGCCCATAGGGCCAGAATTGCCAGACCTTCATCTGTAGGACCTGTTGGTCCTACTGCACCTGCTGGAACTGCAGGGTGCTGTGGGACCACTGCAGGTGCTGAGTGAGTGAGGTGCCTGCTGCACCCATTCATCAGCATCAGCGATGTGAAGGTTGTGGTCCAAGTCTGCCAGTTGGTACCATCCAACTTGGAAAGGACGACGGAGGGAGGGAAGGTAAGATGGAAAGACATTTGAGATGTTTGTAAATCTGGTTCCGAGGAGCAGTCAGAACCAGTCCAGATCTTGGTAGGAAAGGTAGAGGTCCAGCCATAGGAGCGCTATAACTCCATAACACGTAAGGTGTCATGCCTCAAGTTGTGCAACTTGGATGTATACTATAGTAGTGGAATCATTTTTAATGATGGCTGCCTTACTACTTAGTCTCCATGGCCCAAATGTTACTAGGGGCGGATAGTCATGCGCGACGCTGTAGGTTTCAAGCAAGAAAGATCATGGGAGCATTGTCCAGCGAAGGATGCTCCGAGTCGATCTCTAGCCTAGTAGCATGAAGGCTGGGGCTACCCAAGAACTATAGTAGAAGGGTAGTACCCTAGAGAGGAGCCAACAGCAAATTCCAGAGGCAATGATAGGGATCAACTCCCATAACAATTGCAACTGTCGTCTGTGGAGTCTCTAGAACAGACCATTAAGGGTCTTGGTACTAAGTAACTAGAATAGTGATACATGCCATGCAGCGAATCCTGCACAAAGGGAGCGAATACTTCTCCTGGCAGAGGTCTACTCATAGCTACTATGTATATATCATTATAGTATAGTAGCGTCTCCTAGTTGTATCAGAGGGAAGGACTTCTGGGTTTGACTATTAACCAGGCCTTCACACCCCTTAAAGTGACCCAGGTATTAACCGAGTATCACCCAACCATTAGAGAGGCTTATAGCCGCAAGGGTCTTCCCCTCTTGGCCTATGAAAGCACTTCCGGACGAAGACCGGGTAATGAAAATATAGTAGGAGTAGTGCGCACAGAGGAATTTAAGGTCACATGGGACCTTTCATGAGAACCTCCTTAGGAGGCTAGCCAAAATGGCACATGACAGAGTCATGGTGGACGAGAAAGGATGTGTCGAGTGTAAATGAAAGAGGATGCTCACTGAGGGTTGTAAAGGCGACAAAGATGTGGTCGGCTGAGAGAGCAAGGTGACACAAGTAGATCTGTGGTAAATGGCAAGTTAGTTATTAGGCGTCAGGGCCCATAACCTGTTGAGCGCAGAACTAACGAGCGAGGTAAAAAGCAAAGAGCTAATAGACAAGTTAACTTCAGAGGGGAAGTAAACTCTGTATATATACACACCTAATAGACAAGTTACTATAGACTGTCTGTGAGTAAAGGTAGTGTAAAGAGAAAGGTAAAAGGGACTTACACTTCAGAGGGGAAGTAAACTCTGAAGTGTGAAGGCGTAAACAGCAGTCCTTATATACAGGATGCTTAACTAAGAATGGTCTGTGCGCACTGGTGACCCAAACACAATACATGTGGTCTGTGCACCAGAGGGAGAAATGCCATTGGAGGGCAGAGAACAATAGCTGCCTAAAGCAGACTATACCAGTATCTTAACAATAGAGAACAATAAGAGCCATGTATGACTCTGTCAATAAGGATAAACAAAAGCGGTCCGTACAAGTCCGGAGTGTCCAAAAGGAGTCCATAAGGGACAGATACCGAATATAGTATATGGGCTGACACAATCAGATCCCACGAGACATGTGACTTATACAGTCGCGTCTCAACAAAACCTACCAAAATATATACAGTTCCTGCACAATCGCTCTCACCAAGCAAGGTCATAGTCGACAAAGTCGACGCCTAGTCGACAAAGTCGACGCCTAGTCGACAAAGTCGACACCTAGTGACAAAGTGTGACCAAAAGTTGCAGAGGTAGGCCTCATTGCTCTACATTGAATGGACTCATAAACAAATAAATAAAAATATGATTTGGGTGGGATATACATGTATCTATTACTATGTACAAAATGAAGTAGCTACAATATGTTGTTGAAGCTACAAAAAAGAAATACCGTGTTTTTGCAGAGGTGCGGGAATGATAGTATAAACCCCTTCCCGATTTTGCGACAAAGGAGACTTTGTTTCAAGGGGCACTTTGGTATTTTGTTTCTCAATTTCCAACCATTATGGTTATGTCCCTCCCCCAGTTACTCCTGCCCCACCTGGCCCGGCCACCTCTTAAGAAGCTGCAATTTTTCACAGACATAGCAGTGGCTCCTTACGGACCATACCTTAGTCTGGGCAAGTCCCACCAATGCATTTGCCTCGGACGACGTTTTAATTCCACTGCCATTCACCCGCACCGTAAGAAACCGACTGATAAACCTACCCGGGTCTGCGCTATTTCTGACCACGAGTGGGTTCTCCGCACTGGTGAGTCCAATCCCGCCCCGGGCGTGGCTCCATTCACACTCACACTACGCTACGTGAACAGGCCGCATCGTAGACACGCTTCTAGCAACACTTCCCAACTTCTTCATCAACGGGCTTACCTCGCAAATCATAGATCCTCCATCCTTATTGCCTCTGGCCAGTCTCACCGGGATGAACGTGAATGCAGACCGAATCGACTGTACGAACCAAGATCAGGAAATTCCCATATACAGTCCTTCCATCTGCCTCGAATATGCACACCCAACATCCCTTCTGGGTCCACTATCGCAGAACTTCCATGTTAAAGGTCTATCCACTTTATCTACGCCACGACGACTAGCTAAATGTGGTGCAGGCCTACCTCTGTATCTTGCATCCGCGATGTTTGTACAGCACACACTCAATGCAATATACACCGACCTCGGCATTGAGTTACGTATGGTCAAACGCCCGTCATCGCCCCATATGCCATTACAGCCGCATTCTCGCGAACTCCGTGTATCTATTGGGCTCGTTGTGTCCGGACAAGCGCGCCTCACTGGTCAGCCAGCCGAGTGGCGGGTGTACGTACCCGACCCTGATAATTATCGCACTATGCTCTGACCCGGTTGTTGTAGTCACTCAACATATTCTTTTGAACCAATTCAAGCTCTCATCAGTCATCACAGAATCGATTCAATCCTTCCCGAGCCCCAAAACGGTACTTCCCTCGATCTCTTACGAAGAGCACTAGATGCTTCTAGTACCGGTATGGTTGGACGGTGCACACCACTTCTGATTCAACACGCGGAAGATAACTGAAGGGGTACCTAATCTCATGAAGTTCACTACTTTCAAGTTATCATCCTTACCTCGATTTGAGTCCAATTGCCTGTCAAATTGTACGAAACGCGGTGTAAGCCTCATAATGATTCAAATGATTCGCACAGACACGCTAAGCGATAACCAGCACGCCAGCGCCTAATGAACAAAGGACTAAACAAGACCCAGTCGTGAAGAAAGTAATTAATGGGTATGACTTGAAGCCGGTGGCTATCAGGATCACGAGCTAATCACACCAAGGGAGATCATCGTCATCACCGTCATCATGATGGTCAGGACTTCCCGTGTTGTGGGGCTTTGCTGGTGTGGCTGTCGCGGGTATACTAGTAGCTGGAGGCTCACCCCCCGGGGGGGGCACAGTGACTGCCCCAGAGACGCAAAGCACCTATGGGGCATGAGGGTCCAAATAGCTCCAGACTCATTGGGTACACATACCTCGCCAATGTACATATTGGAGCAATCCGCGTTCAGTTGGGGGTTGTTGTGAGAGAGGACGGTTGCGTTGATATTGTAGGCAGAGGACACAATGTTGCAGTCGTCATTAGCCTTGACCACGTATGTAGTCGTACAGTCGTTGCCAGAATGCCCCAAGCACAATTTTTGCCCCGGAAGGAGGTTCGTACAATCGTGGTTGATCTCCGGGTTTACGACCGCGAGTTGATAACTACGAATAGATCAGGACTGGCCGGAATGGGTAGGCAGGACTCTCACGTGGACACACTATTGGCAGCTGATATTGAGTCACAAATATCACCGACTTGAACAGTGTACGTGCGCGTGCACGACGTGGCAAGAGCTGTTGTTATCATTAGTGAAGAAAAGAGCTCAGGAGTCAAGACAACCACCCACCGACCGAAGAGAAGGCGACCGCAATGAGGGAAAAAACGAGCATTCTTGCAAGTACAGGGTTGTAAAGAACGACAAAATAACAATAGTGATCAAAAGAGTGACAGTGCTCGCCTTTAATGCGTCTGGCGTGCGGAGGACACTGGTGGGTGAAGAAGAGAAACAATAATGTTCGTTTCGCTCTCGGGTGGTTAAATACCCCTGATATCCTGTCCACGTGCGTGTGCTACGTCTTGGCCCTGGCCTTGGCCCGTCGTCTTGACGACTTTATTTTGGGTGACGCCGTCAAGTCGAAGTCACAACACGGCAAGTAACACGGGTGTTACTGGGTCTATGCCAGGCACCTACGTGGGTACAAGGTGCCAAGAAATCAATTTAACAAACAGCATACAGTAATACGTTCTGTTTCATGAGCTAGTAGGAAATGCCCCAGGCACCGACTGCCACCGACGCTCAGGGTGATGGAAATAGGTTCCATATCGTGTCTTCGTTGACCCACTGACGTTCTGCGCATCTGGAGTTCCAACCGCCTCCTGGCCACCTCCGGGAATAGCGGAATCGGACAACACCTGAGGGTGCCGCGGACTATTACCCGCAATGCCGGCATCGTCTTCTGAATCGCTGTCCAAGCCTTCCGGCCAGACCCCATCATCTGGCAATATTATGACACCTGAATCAAAGTCGTAGCTTAACCTGTGACTGATGGCGCGGTGCGTCTGGGAGGAGCTCGATGAACCAGCTATTTGCTCCTGCCATGGGTTGTTGGTCACCTCGCCGTTTAGTTCTCCCGGACTGGGGGTTGCGCCCCGTACGTTGTCTTGTTTGGCAACCGTCTTCGGAGCGCTTCCGGTCGGGAGTGTACCGTCACCCACCCGATGAACGCTGTATCGCTTACGTAGGGTCAGAACAACTGCTTGGCTGATCTTCTGACGGGTATGGCTTGTATTGTGAGTATTGACCAATGTCTCACCCTTTTTCAGGGGAAGCCATGGTTGGGGGAGTAAACCGGTCAATGCCGGGTGTCCATAGCGTTTTTTCCCAGTACTGGTGACCTATTTATTAGTAACCATTGGCAACCCGCGTGCGTGGGTTTCACGTACTTAAGCACGCCGTTGTACCAGTTTGCCATTGGCGGCTGTGACTGAAAATACCGTTGTCGATCGGCATTAGGCCAGGAGCGAATAAAACTCACGTAATCCGTGTGATCATCCTCTGGTGCAACATATAATATTTCATCGTTTTGAGCATATCGACGCCTATTGAGGTTGCTAGATTGCAATCAGCGAGGGAAAAGGTTACATGGGAATCATAAGCACCTTTGCGACCAAGATACTGGGTGCCCTGTTCGCAAGCGTACAACCTCATCTGTCTCTTCTCCGCGCTGTACTTCAAATACCGCGCTCAAGTTGACAAATTTTGTGAGGCCATGGAATGAGTTGCTGATGTGGACCGACCAAGCCACAGTGAACACGAAGAGAGGGGCAACAAGGGACGAGAGTACAAAAGATCTCTTTAAAACGAAATTTCCTGACATGAAGACGAGGAAGATGAGGACGCCCCAAATAAGGCGTGTGAAGGTGATAGGCCAAGCTTGCCCTTGAGACTCGTACGGTTTGTAGAATACTGTACCATTTAAATATAATAACATTCAAAGCAAACACTTACTCACCGAAAAGAAGTTTGTATTTGTACACGAGATACGCGACACCAAAGTATATGGCACCAAAAATGAGGATGAGTGGTTGCGCGATGCTATACAAGAGGGTAATCACGAATATCAAGATAGCCTGAGGATACACAGTGCCATAGTTGATCACAGGAGGCGCATTCAGTTCAGCGAAATCTGTTGGGAAGCTTAAACGACTGAAGCACGGACATACAATATAATTACCTCTCGGGGTGCGTGTTACCAGCATGCGATAAAAAAATCGGGGGATAATAACGCCCAAATTCAAAAGTTGTAATGGCATGATACCAAGCCCTAAAGTGTTTCAGTTTGGTATCGTTGTGGATAAGAGCACCCAAGTCCTTCACCTTGTAGGATAACATAAGAGAGGAAGAAATGCCTAATTGTACATGAGCGCTGGCATTTTTGACGTTATCCGACAAAACCCTAACCTTGCGCTACCTATCTGGAGAGCTTGAGCAAGTTTCTCCGGAATTTTTGCTGGCGAATTGGCTAGGTCCCGCACAAGTTGCCAGTAAGTGCTCGCCAGTAGGAAGATGAATACGACATTGACTAGCAGGAACAGAAAGTATCTATAGATAATCAGGCCAACTTGATCACCATAAGCGAAACAGACGAACAGACTTCTTCATGAGTGAGTACTCGACCAAACTCCGGGCGCGGAACCCTTGTACATAGGTGAGAGCTGTACCGCATTAACTCTTGAACCATATAACAAGAGGGAACTCGGACCTTCTAGCACAAACGGCAAGAGTGCATTGAGCGTGATCATTGCTACGGATGGCAGAGAGTTCTGTACAATGGCACGAATCTTCTCGTTACTGTCGATGAGGTGACCTAACCAGGGCATAGTCTTCTTGATCTCTTTATAACTGAGTAAGCCCGCAAGACCAGTAATTGGGATGACCCAAAAAAAGAAGAGAAGGGTAAGAGAGCCGAGGACTACGGCTTCACGTAAACGGAGTGCCCTAGTTGAATAGTCCATGTTCGTCCATACGATGTCACGAGGCTCTGGCGCAAGGCAAGTCTCTAGTTGAAACGGGGTGGGTGTATGAACTGCTTGAGCAGCGATTTGCTACGTGTATCGTTAGTCGCAACACACAGGAGGGTTGGTAAGTGACGAACCGCACTAGACATCTTTTCGAATGTAACAAACGCCACGTCCGTGGGCCTAAATTTTCCCATGCGACGATAACGCTTGACTGCGTCGTCGGCGTCCAAAAACTTCTTTTCAAGGAATTGAATGGCGTCCACGGGCCGAGAAAAACAGCTCGGTCGAAGTGTTGGCCGTTTGTGATGCGGGATAACAAGGCGATGGGAAGCAGCCTCTGCTGTCGCAAGGTCCCCCTCCCCGACTGTTGCGTGGTCGGAAGGGTCATACGATTCTACTGTGCTTGGATTGCCGACGTATTGAACCCAAGCATCCTCCAACCTGAGCAGTGCACGTGTTCGAGTGTCAATAAGACGTTCCAGAGAACCGAGTTCACGGCAGATGTTAACACTCTCTACGCTCAATTTCATGTTCTCGAAGTGTTCGGCAAGCGCCCTTTCTGAACGCAGGTGAGACGGTAGCCCAGAAACCATGACTGTGCGCGCAGCAATAGAATGCACGAGCTCAAGTGAGAAAAGTTGTCTTGCCTTGATGAACCGTTTATAGTTCAGGAAGATGAAGCGCAAAGAAAGCAGGGTGAACAGATATGTGAACACGAGGTGGAGTGAGAGATATGAGTTGGCATCTGATACCAAGTCAAACCAGTCTGTTTCTTTGCGCAGAGACTTGTGTTGAGGTTGGACTGTGTGCCAGTCTGGGTCGTCGTCATCTTCGTCCCCAATGCCAATGTTGTTCTTCGATCTGGTTATAGAAAATACTCCAAGATAGAAATGCGCATACCTTGAGATTTACGGGCATCAAAATAGACACAGCAAACACCGAGCACAGAGAGAATAGGTAAAATGACATCTTGAAGAAGTTTAAGAGCTAGCCGAGTGTAAGACTTAGCCCGTCCAACCTGAAAGCGACATACCACAGCGGCGTCAAGGCCGACTATCTGAAGCACGGAGTACTCTGACGTCCTCAGAGTGGGAATAATCCATCCGAAGAAAGCGCCGTGGGCGTGCGCTTCGTGGGGCGAAAAGCCTGTAGGGATAAGACGTGGTGATCGGTTGTTCCGTGACAGTCAGAGATTCGTACCCTTGAGCTTCGTTCTAGGCGCAAAGAGGAGAGGCCACCTTGTCCGACAGTACGAGAAGATGAGAAATGCGGTCACGCCAATGGACGAGGAAAGCATTATTTGCGTTGATAACCATGGTCCTTGATACGTTACTAAGGAGTGAATGAGATAACGAAGCAAGACCAAACAGAAGGGAGGAACATACTGGTGGGAGGAGAACCAGGCGGCGGCCCCCCCGGTTCATCGAACGAGGTATGGACGTAGGTAGCCATGGACGACGCTGTGTCCAAGTCAGGAGTGAGTAATATGCCTGCTGTCTGCCAATGCGGTCTGCTGCAGACCGGGCCGCCGCCGAAGACTTGGCCGAAGAAATCGACCGGGTCAGGGGATCCCCCGGGCCGGCTCTGTTACTTGACGATGGTACGGTATGCTCACATATTTTTCCTACCACTGTGATTCTCAGCGAATCCCTAGAATGTAGAACTACTGAGCGATGCGGCAGCACCCCGATACGGTTATGAATCTGACGAGGAAGATCAGCTGAACCCACTTCTCAATAGACCAATACAGAGGCCTACCCATGTCTCCATCCAAGGATACCCGTCTTCTGATCGACCTCCCGAAGTTGTCATCATCGCGTCCGGTGAGGCAGGGAAAGCTTGGGCCCAGGGAGCGCACCTCGGCGAGCAGCGGGCAACGGTCATCGTGGACGAGCTTGCGGTAATTCGCGTTCTTCTCATCACTACCTACTAGCCCCGTTGATACAACGTATAAGGTTGGTTGCATTTTCTTGCCCTCCTGGTCAGACGCGGCGGTTATAGTATCCGAAACTTCTGCAAGTCTATCCACTTGGGAAATGCATACCTATGCAGAGGGTATCATCAATTTCTTCAACCCCAAACGGTGAATAGCACCACTTGTCTGCTCTAATCCAATCTGACGTACGGTTAAGGCTTTTGCTTCTGGACATATATTCGGTTCCCTCATATGTTAACCAGGCACCACTTGAGGCTTATCGTGCCCCCGTGCGCTACCTGCGGACGCGCAGCGGGGAGGCCTCTGTACGTAGTTGGTTATTCATGCCAACGTTACTGATCTCGTCTCTCATTAGGCCCCTTTTCTTGTCCCATTTTCGCCACCCAATCTCATACAAGCGACCTGCGCGGCTTTTGCATCTATCGCGGCCCTCCCAACATCGCAAATGGAGGCAATCGTGCTTCTCTTGCCTTCTCCATATATCTCTATTCCTCGGGGACATGACCTCCCACCGTCACCACCCCCCTCCACCGATAAGAATGCTCCCATCTGGTCGGAAACTATTCTGCAAGAGATCCACATTTGTCTTGCAGAGCTGTCTGGAATGCGAGCACACCAGTCTTGGCAGAGCACAGGTCGTGTAGAGCTGCCGAAGCAGTCAGGGATTAAACGCCGAGGTGATATTGGCGACGGTGGGATGTACATGTAAACTATTATTACCAGTATTCGCCCATCTATAAGTTGTATGAGTAGCCACTCAAAAAATTCTCGTTGGCCATAGCGGGGAAGCGGCTCGTCTTGGCCGACACTGCCCAATTGTGGTAAGTGCTGCTGGTCCGCCAGGGTAGCATCATCACTGGCAAACAGTCTTTATATTTTGAACGACCATGGTAGGTGCCCACGAAGTCTGTTTCTGGGCTATCAACTCATACTTTTCCGCAAGAGTGACAATGCAGGTTGTGTTCATTCTATGCTGTCCTCGCCGATGTTCATATTTGGCAGAGTACAAGGAGGCTTTTGCCCTCTTCGACAAGAAAGGTACTGGCGCCGTACCCCGCGAAACCCTCGGTGATCTTTTGCGTGCGCTGGGGCAAAATCCTACTCAGGCGGAAGTCGCTGATATCGTGGCGAACGCTCCACGGGACGGTGAGTCACGAGAGTCCCAGCTACCGGCTCATCATTGACGCTCTACTCTCGTAGTCGATTATAAAACATTTTTGACGATTTTGAACCGGCCAGATGGCTTCAAACCCGCGGGTACTCCTGGTACTTCTCTACTAGAGAGACGATAGACACTCTGCTAAACGCCTTGTCTCAGAGGAGTTCGTTCGTGGGTTTCAGGTCTTTGACAAGGAAGGCAACGGCTTCATTGGCGCAGGCGAGTTGCGGTACGTGCTAACCCAACTTGGGGAGAAGATGACCGATGAGGAAGTGGACGAGCTGCTCAAAGGTGTGCAGATTGGCGCGTAAGTGTCTCGTTCCTCGTCTCTTTGACACACAAATAACCTGGAAACAGCGATGGGAACGTAAATTATGAATCATTTGTGCGTACGATTTTGAGCCAGTGATTAGTGACTTGCGCCGCTGGGTCCTTCGTAGCGAGGTCATGTAATGCCATGAATATCTGTACTGCATGATATGTACTATATACACCATGCATACTACTTTCAACCAGTTGAAAAGCCAAAACGCGAACAGTGTCACTCGCTCTTTTCTGTATCGTATCCGTCGTCGTGGTGACCACTACGCTCCCCTCTCGTCTCCACAACGATCTGACCACCGTTACCTAGTCCTTCGATGTCCATCAAGCGAGCAGCAGGTTGCCAAGGAATTTCTTGGCGGGGGTACGCAGTGAACAAAGAGAAACCCCACCAAGCCTCGGCAAGTTGCCCAGACGATTGTATAAGTTCCTGAAGGTCCTTCTCTGCCACAGATGCGGGAGCCTTTGTGTCGGTTATGGTAATGTCGGTATGGGAAAGGTGTGCGTCAACATAACAGTAGAGGGAGGTCACAGTCGAGCTCCGCACAGCCAACCACACGAGGCGTTGGCCATCTGGCAGGCGGATAGTCACCCTGATTTGGTCTACGCTCGACGTGTCGAGCGGAATCAGCAGCTGTCGGGACTCCCGCCGCCAACGATCCCGCGCATTGACAATACGAGCATGAGTTTCTTCTTCGGCGCGCCTGCGTTCCAATTCAGCTTTCTCGAGTTCCGCAGCCCGGCGTGCCTCTTCAATGCGGTGTGCCTCCTTCTCTCGATCCCGACGTGCGCTCTCGCGAAATGCAGCATCCTGTTCATCACGCAAGGCGCGCTCACGGGCCCGTACTGTCGCGGCTACCCGGAGACCGTCTAGAAATGGTATGACGCGAGGAATCAATTGAAGAGTGACTTGATCAACCAACGAGCGTGCGCTCGTTGGGGCAGAAGCAGGAGTTGAGGGTCCCTGATGCCGAGAGAGGATAGTAAGGGAAGGTGATGAGGACGACCTTGAAGATGCACCCATGAAGGAAGAAGCACGAGGGGGCTGGAGTGCAACAAATGCCACGAATGGGAAAGTGGTAGCTTGCAGCTTCTGTGCGGCTGTTACCTTGTGTGAGATGTGAAAGACTTGTGGAAAGAAAACGCACCACTCCATGCTTCACGTTCACGGATATCACCACCCCAAACGACAAACTTGTGCTTATGGAAAAGTTCGATGAGAGTAGGGTCCGTCAAAGTATGTCTGTATCGCAATTGAGAAAGGGATGTGATGAAAAGTACGACAGCTTACCGCTTGAAATCTGGAACATCATCGTGCTCGTTGCTCACCAGGATAACACAGCCAATGCGTATCTCCGACTGGCATAGTCGTAAAATCTCGTCGTAGCTGCCTAAGGTGAAGTCCGGCAGCAATCTTGGCGAGGCCGTGCTATGTCTGTTGCGAAATTCGCTAGATTGGAGCTGCGAAGTGGAAGGACCAGCGCCAGCCACTGGACTTGCACGACTCAAACAGTGGGCACCCGTCTCTTCTTCAAGGCTTCGAACCCAACGGTCTGAGACTGTGTAAGGGTCGGAGCGTGTTGAGGGTCTTGCGATGAGAGGACGATAGAAATTTAGAGACGAAAACGGCACTCGCGGGATAGGAATACGCAGAGTGTGGAAAATAAAGCGAACCAAACTGGCCAAAATATGGAACGGGAAAGTGAGGATCGAGGACAACATACTTCGTCGGACTGTTTACGAAAGCCGTGGCCGTGCGACGTTGTGGGTGGGTGTATGATTGTGTCAGCCACGCGATCCCGTGACCAAGACGCGATTATGCCAGTCCACCCAGTGTCCACCCACTTCGAGTTATGCTTTCGAACTCTCCGGCGAAACCGTCTACCACGGAGGAACAAGCCTTCATGGCACAACTCCTCAAAGATTCTCCAGCTCCGGTGACACCCACCCGTCGTCATTCTACACGTAAGACCACACGCACCCCAAAGAATCAACTCTACTCGGCTGGAAAGATTGACCTCGAAAAGGAGCTCACTGGTTGGGACTGGGAGGCCCTTTCTGACTACATTCCAACTCCGGAAAAACTGCCTAGGAAAACGGTCCTGGCCGGAGATGAACATCAGGACACAGCACTCCAAGCTCAAATTGCACCCGAGTACACCCCCGAACCCTGTACACGGTGCTTAGTACAAACAGTGGAAGACTTCTGGAATAATGGTGTGCGAGAAAAGGTAAGAAAGCTGCTGTCTACCCAACGTAAAGCCATTGAGACGACTTGACCAGCATGTCCTCGCTACAACGGAGCCCGGGCTCGAACCTCGGTATGTGGTGCTGAAGGACGACTGGGTGTTTACCGACGTTCACGAAGGTGGGTCTAGAGCCTATCATTATCTCTTCCTCGTTAAGACGCGAACAGGTGACGTTTTGAACATCATCGGACCCTTTCATATCTTGGCCAATGGCCAGAAATCTATCACTCTGACGACCCTTGAGAACTTACTTATTCACCATCCTGACACGCTTCTTACACCATCTCTACTTGCTTCTGCGCCAAATTGCCAGCGTAAGCCCCTAGTTACCGCACTTGTTAGGGCCTTGAGCCCTCCAACGCCCTCTCTCGTGTACGGCACCGTATTACACGAGGTCTTTCAGAGTTGTCTCCAAGAAGCTCGTTGGGACGCGCCATGGATAGAAGCGCGTGTGGACTCTACATTGTCCGCATCTTTCGGAGACCTCGTGCGTGCTAGTGTTTCACTGTCAACCGCTAAGGATGAGATATTGCGCCGGGCTGTTGGGGTCGAGACGTTTGGACAGCGGTACATCGGAGACTATCCCAAGGTACTTTCTTCAACCTCGTGTTCATTGTGTGCTTACCCTTATTTTTCAAGCGTGAGGCTATATTGTCCGACACTCGGGCGGCCCGTGGAGAAACGGCGCTGCTGGCAATTAGCTCGTTGCACGACGTTGAAGAAGATATCTGGTCTCCAACTTACGGGCTCCGGGGGAAACTTGATGCTTCCGTGCAGGTCAACATTGACCGTAGCCAAAGGTCATTATCCACACACCCAGCTCCTTTCGAGATCAAGACCGGCCGTGCCGTTGCGGGCCTCGAACACCGCGCCCAGACCATGCTATATAGTCTTTTGATGCAAGACCGTTACGGTGAGCCTGTGGACCTGGGTTTACTGTACTACACACAAAGCGAGGAAGTGATATCCGTTCCCGTTACCCGACACGAATTACGGGCACTCATTGGAGTGAGGAATGCGATCGCTGAGTGGATGGCGCGTCGCTTCAGAGGATCCGGACGAAACGCACTCAAGGACGAAGCACCTTTCTTACCACCAACGATAAACAGCGAGCAGTTGTGCGGGCGTTGTTATGCTCTCGACGCTTGTATGCTATATCGTCGGGTAGGTGCTCTTTTACTCGGAAAGCATGGCACAATTGTAACGTAGACAGGCCGTGGAAAATGTCACCGACGAGGCCTCGCAGATTGCGGACATCTATGCAGAGAAGACGGGACACCTCAGCCAATCGCACGCGGATTTCTTCAAAACATGGGAACGACTTATTGCTCTTGAGGAGCGGGACATGATGCGCTTCAAGAAGGAACTGTGGGTCCTCGGTGCGGACGAGCGAGAAATGTTGGGTCGATGCTTCGCAGATATGGTGTTGGACACGTCTCCTATCACAGATGGACCTGTCAACGCCGGAACGAGCAAGATCCATAGGTTCACGTATCGCTTCCGCAGACGCGTGGGAGTTGGTGCAGAGAGTCTTCTTAATGGGCACATGAATGTCGGTGATGCAGTCACAGTTTCTGTTCTCCCAGATCTATTTGCCCTTTGTCGAGGTTTCATTCTGGAGCTCGGTCCTCAACACGTAGTTCTCGGCGTTGATCACGTTCTCGATGTCGCGGTAATTCGTCAACGTCTCCGCCAGCGGTCACATCACAGCGGATCAGACGCCAAAAAGTCTACCATACAAATATCTTTTCGCATCGACAAGGACGAGTTCTCCGCTGGCATGGGCCGGCTACGCGAAAATCTTGCATCTTTGTTCTACGTTGGCGGAGACGGAACACGCCTACGTCTCGTTGTTGACCTCGCTCCGCCAATTTTCGACTCTGAGAACGAGCTGCTGGGGGCGGTACAAGCCTCGCCGTGCTGCCGAGCCTTGGCGCGGTCGCTGAATGCACATCAAATGCTTGCCGTTGAGAAAGTGCTCTGCTCTCGCGATTACACATTGATCCTAGGAATGCCTGGTACGGGAAAGACGACAGTTGTGGCGCACCTCATCCAAATGCTGGTTGAGATGGGTAAGACTGTGTTGCTCTCGGCGTATACGCACTCCGCTGTGGATACAATCCTTGCAAAGCTCAAAGATGCGAAATTTGGGATATTGCGGCTTGGAAACATTGATAAGGTAGGTTTGTCCTCTTATTATAGTCAGTGTGGGTTCTGACTGCCACAGGTTCACCCCAGTTCGAGACCCTACCACCTCTCTGCGCGAAGACAACCCACTACAATTGAGGAATTCGAGCGTCAATTCATGACCCCACGAGTGGTCGTAACTACCGCGCTTTCCATCGACCAGTGCGTCCAGAGCCATTCTGAATACCCTACTACTAATAATAAGTTGTAGCGAGCTATTTTCACGCCGAGAATTCGATTACTGCATCGTTGACGAAGCTTCCCAAATCACCCTGCCGACATGCCTTGGTCCATTGCGTTTCGCCCATAAGTTCGTACTTGTCGGCGATCATTATCAGCTTCCTCCATTGGTAGGGTTTAGGATCTATATCAAAGTACTGAACTTGACGAACTGATTCGCAGGTTCGCAACCGTGATGCACGAAAGGGCGGTCTGGACGTCTCCCTATTCCGGCGACTTTCGGAGGCGCATCCGCACGCGGTTGTCGAACTGACACAACAGTATCGCATGAACTCAGATATCATGCTCCTCTCCAACAAACTCATCTACAGTGATCGTTTGAGTTGCGGAAACCAAAAAGTCGCGAACCAAAGTCTAATTATGCCCGACAACTTGTTCATTCAACGACTTCACGAGCTGGTCCCTTCTTGTGGGGCCCAGTGTTGGATGAAAGAATTGTTGCTTCCGAGGCAAGGACCCTCGTTTACTGTGAATCATTTAGCAGTTCTGACCACTTTCATTTAGCCGAAAAGCCGTCTTCGTGGACACGGACCTTGTCCCAGCAACAGAATCACTTGTCAGCGACCTTGTGCAGAACGTGACCGAGGCCATGCTTGTGCGCCAATTTACAGAGTGTTTGCTTCGCAGTGGCATTCGCCCAGAACAGATCGCTGTGGTTACACTCTACCGACAACAAATTAAACTGCTCTCGCATCTGCTCAGCAGTCAACCAGACATCGAGATTTTAACAGCCGACCGTAGTCAGGGGAGGGACAAAGACTGTATCATCATGTCTATGGTGCGCTCGAACGAAGAGGGAATAGTACGTTTTCCGCTCGTCATTTCGCAGGTGGGTTTACGAACTGCTCTCACAGGTGGGTGACCTCGTGAAGGACTGGAGGCGTATGAATGTCGCTTTCACGAGAGCTCGCTCCAAGCTGATAATCTTCGGTTCGCGGACAACTCTCGCGCGCACACCACTTCTCGAGTCGTTTTTCCAGTTGATGGAAGGCGAAGGTTGGATACTCCAGCTACCGAGAGGCGCCAGCGAACTACATGCAGAAGCGCTCTTCCCGCCCGAAAACGCACATACCAAGCGTGGGCGTCAGGATTCTGTGGGGGACCAAAATAACCCAGAGTCCGAGGAAAAATTAGGGAAGCAAAGTCCTCACGATGCGGGAACAAATAAGAGAATACGAAGGAGTCCCGATACTGGACTTTTACGAGGTCGACCCGTCCTGAGAGATGTTTTCAATGATGTTATCGACCTGACATGATCAACAACCGATTGTGTTGTATCTCTCCCCTAGCAACCTCTTCCTTGTTTTCGCATGCGCTTTTGTACAGTAGTTTACACGTTCTAATGCTGGATAGTCCCTTATTCCCATCTTGCCATTTCACGACGGCAGTACACCAGTCCAAGTATCGACAAGGTCAATAATGCAATACCCGTTCACGGGGATGTATTGCCTTGTGATCATCTTTATCGCTTCCTGTGCCACAACCCCTCCCAAGAACGCGGCAACATTTGGAAGGTCAGCTGTTGGCGCACGGACGCTTTAATCGTCGTTAGCACCCGTCTTTCGAAGGCCAAATCCAGAAAACTTACATCTCGCCAACGGCGTCCGCGGTCTCCTTTTCTCCATGCTCCGCACCAAGAACCAAGCTAACGAAGTGTTCATGAAGCTCGCCCTCCGTGGGGCCACCAGCTTGTCTGGGAGGGGACGACCGCCACTTGTCCAGCGCGGAAAGGGCAAGATGTGTGGCCGTTTCTCTCGTTAGGGAACTAAGATGGACCTCTGGTTCATCTTAGTGGGCACCACCTTTGTATGTATTACACGGGGACAAACTCACTAAGTTTTTCGGGGGCAGCATCCAGTGCACCATAGCGCGCACCCCTGAGCAATTGTACACCATGCGCATTTTTGACGAACAGTTCAACAAGTTCGGACTCGATGGGAACCTGCAGAAGCGCACGAAACTGCTCACGTTCCTCTGCAGCTCGCGTACGGTAGAGGTTCTGGAGGCGCACGTAGCTCTCCGTATCGCTCTTCATGTCAGGTAACGCAGCGCTGAGAGGCAGCACATGTGACGAACGGTCCGAAAACGATCGAAGCGCTGCCAGTAGATGTCCAAAAGGAGTCGACGGTATTGTCGTGTCCGCCAATAACTCTATGATATGAGGCGGAACAACTGACGGTGTCCAAGCCCGGTAAGCTTGCGCTACCGCTTCCTCGAAGTTCTCTTCGTCTGGAGTACGCATTTGGGCCTTTAAGGTGGCCTTAAATTCTTGCTTTTCTGCGTAGGTCTGAGGCGGCAGCCCGTTGTGCTGTACAGTGGTGAGTATGACGTGGATGAGGGTGAGGGTGACGTACTGCCGCTTTCCAGTCATCGAGGGCACGAACAAGGATATACACATAAGGGACGTGACCGTGGTCGGTCGTGTCCATAGCGTCGAAATCAAGCGCACGTGCTGCTTGGAGGAGCGCTGGGAACGGCTTGTCTATGCGAAGAGAAGGGGTGGTTTCTGCATGGCTCTCGATAACTGAACGTCACATTTGGATCACTCGAGGTTGTCACATGGCGGTGAAACGATGACGCACCTTCGTGGGTGTGAAACTGCACATAGAATTCGGCGAGGAAGCCCGCCGAACGCACTGTGATGAGGGGAGGAGCAGACGGGTTATTCCAGAGAAGATCAGCCAGTCTTGTCAAAATTACGGGTGGGAGGTTGTGCGTGATAATTATAGAAAATCCGAGAAAGTAAGACGGATCTGAAGCGAGAACATCTGCGACGTCGCGTGTATCCGCGCGAGCGTCGACGCTGTCATTTAGTTCTGCCAATAAACGAACGGCTTCCTCGGCGCGATTGCGACCGATACTAGTCGGCCCGTCGAAAAAAAAGTTGTTCCCCGCGTCAGCCGATGAGACATTATCGTGGTCAAGTAGCGTAAAATGGCCAATCCCGGGAAGTACTAGGTTCTTCAGAATGGATGTTGCAGTGGCACTAGAGCCAATGACCAACACGCGCGCAGATTCTAACGCAGATTGCCCCGTAGCGGCCCAGAGTCTAGGGTGGTTATCCAGATTGAGAGTGATTGGCTCGGGCTGGCGAAGCTTACCTGAGCTGACGATCATATCGACGAGTCTTATTGTCTGGCTGGGATCTGAGAGTGTTTGAGCCCAGAGGTAAATAATTGTGAAGCCCCTCACTGTGTGGTAGGTGTCGTTGTTTCATATCTTGTTGCCCGCTGTAGGACATGATAGGGTGAAGTTGAGCGCCGGCCTGTGTGCGGCGCGTTTGCTGCCAACGCGTCACGGACCGAGGTCACGGTCATGCTCCTTCGGCGACAATGCCTACATCGTCCACCACACCTATTATCCTGGCATTCCAGACGGTTTGCGTTGAATTCTTCGAGCAAGTCAGAGGCTATTGCCACATATGAACAACTTCTTCACGAGCACGCCCCTTTAATTACCTACCTGGACAGGTCCACAGTGGGCGGTATTCCTTTGGTACTGTCTTTGCCATATACCCAGTGACTACCTCTTAAGCGTATCTCAGGGTGGTCCTACAGAAACTTGTGGCGATGACGGTGTACACACACGCAAAGCGAATAAGGACTTGCAAAACTACCTCGAGCGATTCCGTACTCTCAAAGCTGTCAGTCGAGTTGTAACTTTCCATCCATTTACTCATCACTGCGAATAGGCATACGAAGGTACAGTGCAGCTATTTGACTCTCCCGAGCTTCTAGACCTCGCCGTTGTTGAGAGCGACACTCTCCTCTCGAGCCTACGCTCGCTCCTCGTGCATGAGCTTCCGAACGCGCTTCTTCCGCCCTCCGAAACTGATGAGTTGTCTGCACTCGTCGAACTCAAGGCTGGCGTGGGCGGCAGCGAATCTTCTTTGTTCGTCGCAGATCTGTTACGGATGTACGGGCGGTTTGCCCGACTGAACAACTGGTCGCCGACTGTACTGGCGAGTTCTGAGAGCGACGGTGGGGGATTCAAGGATGCTCTTTCTCGAGGTCAAAGGCACGGGTGCTTATGAATCATTGCGCTGGGAAAGTGGGGTGCACCCGCGTGCAGCGGGTCCCTGCGACAGAAGCCAGTGGTCGCGTGCATACGAGTACTGTTGCGGCAGTGGTAGGTGGATATAGCGTTGTACTCCGGGTTCCGAGTTCATGTCGACAGGTTTTACCTCTCTCTGAAGAATCGCGACCTGATGGTGTAGATGATCTACTGAAGCAGGACGACGTACGGATGGAGGTTATGCGTGCACGTGGTGCGGTGGCCAGGTGCGTCTTTGCAGCTTGTCATTCATGTCCATCTTTAAGTGTGTGTGGGTATGCGATTATAGCATGTCAACAAAACGGAATCTGCAGTGCGCCTCACACACATACCGACTGGGATTACCGTTTCGATGCAAGACGAACGGAGTCAACATCAGGTATGTCTCGTCTCGGGCTAGAGAGCTGGGGCTTGATCCGCAATCAGAAAAACGACGAGCATTCCAAGTACTGCGGGCACGGCTCATGGACCGAAAAATAATGCAGGACCAGGCAGAGCGCCGCGCCGCGCGGAAAAGCCTTGTGCGGACCGCGGATCGCAGTGAGAAAATTAGGACGTATAACTATCCACAGGTACGTCACGTGCCAAGTGTTTCCCACATCAAATTGATTGACTCGTGTGAACAGAACCGCGTGACGGACCACCGACTCGGAAAGGGGAGCATGCTCTCTTGCGAGGCAATGATGGAAGGGGACGGACTACAGACACTGATTGACGAGCTTAAGGATAAGAGCCTGAGTGAGATACTTCGGGAACTGCTGGAGCCAGGACATTAGAAAATATAAGTTATTATATAAATAGAGGTGTGACAGGCACGCGTCACGCACAAGCCGCTCGCAACCGGCATAAACACAACCTTCCCGTCTCTGCCCAGACTTATCCTCTCCTCTCTTCACTCTACCCTCTCCCCCTCAGCAGGGTGCGCACAAAAAAACCCTTTTTTCTTTCTCTCTTTTCCCTTCCTTCTCCGCACCGTGACAATCCGTACTTTCACTTTCATTCCCTCTCAGGATGTTTCTCCATCCGCTCTTCCCTCTTTGGTTATCCGCAGTCACTGCAGTGCTTGCCGCTCAGCAACCAGGCAGTTTCGAGACTGTGGGAGATACCCTCGTAAGCGCAATGATGGTACGTTCAGAGATTGCATCATACATTACA